>JTDE01021815.1:0-11761 GCA_014338405.1 Paragonimus skrjabini miyazakii | reverse complement strand
ATGGTGAGCTATCCAGGGCGTTCAACGCTAAAACCGGTTTACCACAAAGCTCCATACTGGATCCTTTATTACTCTTAGTCTACGTTAACGACCTCCTAGACGTAACTCTCCCGTTGTAATGTATGCTGACGATACGAAACTCTGACGCGTTTTACACAGCATTGAAGACGCAGGAGACTCTCAAAGAGACCTAGGTGTTCTGCATCTATGGCCCGTGGAAGATCGATTGTCCTTTAACATATCCAAGTCGAGCACTATGCACGTTGTCATCATACCACTAGAAAATATCGTATCGGTGGCTCTACCCTAGTCACTGTCCGCCAGGAGGGCGACTTATGTACCATTGTTACATCAAACCTTTCCTCTAGTGCTGACATTATGCTGTTGGTAAAGAAAGCCAACAACAGGCTAGCTATGCTCAGTATAGTTCCCAGTCGAAAGATTCTCACGCATCTACAGCACACTGGTAAGTTCACTGCTGGAAGTCAACATTCAGGCATATGCGCAGCACTGGAAAACAGACGTCACTTCTCTAGAGGCTATCCAGAGACGGGTCAGTAAGAGGGCTGAGAGTCTATCTTCTCTATCGTATGAAGACCGTCTGACGAATCTGGAACTATTCTCCTTAGTCTACAAGCGTTTCAGAGGTGACCTTATACAAACATACAAAATCCTATGCTCCCCGAGTCACCCCAACAAAGATCTTTTCACACTCGCCGACAGTCTCAGGGGCCATAAGTACAAGATCTTCATACCACGTAATAGCCTTTTATGCAGACGGCATAGTTTCGCTGTCCGAGCCTGTTCGACATGGAACACATTTCCAGCGACGATTGTCATGGCAACGCCGGTCGATGCATTCAAGAGGCAGCTAGGTGACTAGATTGCCCCAAGATGGCCGTTGATAACTAGGCACATACAGCCTCATGTACCTTTATTTTTGTCATTTCCTCCCTCTCTCGTCTTTTCTCGTATTTGTTATACAACAAAACGGTGCAATCTCCTTAAGTGCCCGAGTGTTGCTAGCTGTTCCAACACCCAGCAAACCTCATACTCTCACCAGTTAAGCAGTTCACGTGATCAGTGCGGATGGACAACAACCAAGCCGAAATAGAATCTGCTGTGAAACCACAAACCCTGTACTACCGACAAGGATAGTACACAAGTATTATACTCCCAGCTGCGTAAGAAACTAGTGAATATGTATCTTTTTGTCTTTCCTTATGTTTAAGTAGTAGGATATATCTACCTTCCCCCGTTTGCCGGCCATGTAAATATACACAATTTTTGCGAGTACCGCCAAGTTGTTTAACGTTGTATGTATAACGAAGTGATTATACTACTGTCTCTAGTCTATCAGCGCCGAACTTGACACTTACCTAACACAAACATACTATGTACCCCGGTTTCACTGTTGTCTGATAGTTACGCTGGACACGAGCTATAAGGGCATAACACTAGTTCAGCGACTCCATGCATATGTGCGTGCCGATTTGCAGATGTATGCGCTAGTACGTATGGATAGGCGTTGATGAGTATGAATGCTGGGACGCATGCGATAATACGTATGATTGGGTATTGACAAGTATGGATGCATATCTTCGGCTCGCCAGCAGAAGCGTTCTCATATGCGTGTAACCTCTTACGAGTAGTGGTAACTGTTCTGTAGGCGTACACTCCTGTTGGTGCACCTTTTTTTATTGTAGCGGAGTCGCAAGAGGACACCTTACGTTGAAATCAAAAAATCTGCAGTCAAAGCGTAAGAATCTGGACATCGTTGTTCCTGAACGTCATTCGTCTTGTGCATTTAATTGGGTTGAATGTGTCTCATGCAACCTAATGCAACCTCTCACTCTAATCACGTGACTAATTCCAACACGTGAAACGATCGGCTGCATAAAGACAATACACATCATCGAACCCAATCAGCAATATCCGTTCTAGGTCTCCAACAGCAAGCAATAAAGCTCGAATCGGATAAGAGGATTGGCGCCACACTCAACAGTAAAGCAGACATAACTTGATGAAGTAGGACTCACCACATCGATATAGGCTTTGTCTAGACCATAACAAAGGGCACGAATACGCTTTGCGATCTTGTCGCAGTGAACGCCTTCAGTACGACCATCTAACAGTAAAATGATCAAATGCGTGCGCAAAATTACCTCTCTTTATTACGTAGATCTTATCAATCCCCGAAAATTCCCTCAACAGCTTCTTGTCGGAGGACAGCATAGACCGAACGGTAGCACGAACTCAAAACTCAAACCAGCGGCGTGACCTTCAAAAAACTACAGACCGAACCGATAGTTCACATAAAGTAGTCATTAAAAGAATTCATTTGGTTTGATGGGTTCAGTGGGTTAGCGACAGTAATAGGGAAGGAATTTTTTAAGTATCCTATGTCTCAGTACGACGACGCACTGTCCCAACAAAGATGACAATGAAGTCAGATACGACTGCAGTATGTAAACTTGGAAGCAGACAAAGATCCCAATGAACATTCGGAGCAAACACAACGATTTACACTTATTTCAGCTAATTGTTTAGCGGTTCGAGGCTGGAGGCCCAAGTTATCCGGATCCATTCAGATTGTCTTTATCGATATCCATCGAGCGTCCACTGACCTGAAAGAGAGCCATTAATAACAGTGCGTAGTACTCGTTTTAGGACTACAGCAGGTGCCGAGAACAAAGTAAATCAATAACAATGTCTTGAATTGGTGGGTAACTAACAACCTTTTGAAACTGTCCCCATAACAACAGCTACCAATCTGTGAAAGAACAGCGTTTCAGTGATTGACAACGTCGTAAGGAAATCAATTGCCCAAAGAAGGCTCCCAGACGAAGCCTATGCAGCCTCTTGCATTTTCTCCTGTATGCATGGTTCTGTGCACGTCTGTAATAGGGTGCCGGTTACAAATTCAATGTCACTGTCTCCAACTGTGTCACTAATTGCACCCATCGGATGTTTGCCACTTCCCTGACGAATCGTCTACCAATCCGTTCCTCAAGATCGTTTATCTAGACCTTTCCTAGCGTTGTTTAACACATTCGAAGGTTTACGCACTTTTCACCGGGCGCGCTTATCAGTGCCAATATGTGGACTGGAACCGCTGATGTTCCTTTATTTTCTTCTCTTGTTTGCTGCTGTTGGTCCCAGATTATGCTATTACTAACTACTTAGCATATTTCCAAACAATGATGGAAATAAACATTTTGCTTCCAAACCGTAGCACGTTATTTAGGTCCGATGTCTGTTGGGACTACGTTTCAACTTATTGGTGTACAAGTGTCGAACCCATACACATTTGTCCACTAAATCCTTTCAATTGTTATCAGCTACTGAGGCAAAGAACGACTGCGCTATTCCTGCGTTAAAAACGGTGCGTAAGGTTCAATCAAATGCCGAGTCTTCGAAAATCAATTAAATGGAAAACGAGAATTTCAGGTCGAGATTCGCAGAAGAAATCTCACAAACCAGTGGCCATTTGGGTGGATAGCCGCTGGACATGTTCATTGGTGAGTATGTTTTTTTAAAGCTGGTTTATAGGACTTGATTAGTATACTCAGGCAGTGGTCCTATATAGACCTTGTGGAGCGTTTGAAACGAATGCCCGTCTATGAGAGAAATGGCTCTTTATCATCCAAAGAGTCTCAAGTCCTTTCTTGGCGGCCATCTTTCGATTACAAGAAAAGACTAAACCGGTCGACAGCCAAATCCCTTGGTCTTTTCAAGGTCAGCTTTCGCGATATCTATTACACTTTGTGCACCATGTATCACTAACATGTTCCCAGAGTTTCATTTGAGCAACACATGCACACTTGCTGTCGTTCAGAGGGAGACCCCAGTTATCCAGCACTCAATACAATCAAGATATGTCTGCCATGCACTAAGATCGCGAGCATTCCAGATTTTTAAGTGCACGAAATAAAGGAGGGAATTGTTAGAAATGAGGCCGAGGAGGTCACTAAAATATGTCAGAATCAACGGCGGAACAGGCACTGGTCTTCATTAACACCAGCGGAGATCCGGTATGGAGAAGATAGGTCCAATCCAGTATTTATTCTGAACGTTGGGATGTAAACCAGTGGAGAATATCTCCTTGGATCCCACAAGATTCTAATTTATGTACAGGAGGACCATGTAGTCGAGGGCTTTCACGAGATCAGAGACCACGTCATTCAAGCGTGTCCGTGGTCCAAAACCACAGTCGAATTGCTCATGAATATTAACTTCATAGTCATAGCCGGGAAGGGAAATTCAGCGAGCCAACTCGTCAAACTGTTCCTCACCTTATGTCACACAGAAGAATTTTATATAGTACAATATACTCGGATTCATTACCAAACACTGCTGATTCTGATCTACCCAGAGAATAAAATCGCTAGCTCATTCCAGCTAACCGGGCCCATGAAGAAGGTCTGAGTATGCAGCATGCGTTCGCACTAGTAGCTGCGTCCACCAGATTCACTCAAGCTATGAATGACGTCTGCGGACGTAGTATGGGTTCACACTAGTAGCTGCCCGTTCGGAACGACTTTTACCATGAAAAATTTGGAGAGCAAACGCATACGGGGTGTGATGACTAACTTGTACTTGAAGCGTTCGAAATACATGGTAATCAACATCTTTGATTCCGTTGATTGTCATATTGATTAGAGTACTTTTCTGCACCACGACAGATACTTGGCGTTCCAAAAATCATCGTGTGGCTGGCTGAGAGGTATACTTCCCAGTGGTCGGCAAGCAGCTTGAGTTCATCCGTTCCTGTATACCGTTTCATATGAACGCCACGCGATTTCAATCTGGTTGGATTGATGCAGTGGAGTGAATAGAATTTACTTTTGAAGATTCTCGATGCTAGAGTGGGACATGAGACCCTTTTCTTACGCCGTTCCATATACACCGAAGACGGAAACAACCGTTTGATAGCGTCATTTCCAACCATTTCTAAGAGTAACGTTTCATCGACCAGTATCTACCTGAAATCTTGCAAACAAGGAGAAATAGGGAGCTGGAAATGTGGCCACACATGTTTCAATATCAAATGTGTTAGTGTTCTTGTTGAAGTGCACTGCTAACACTGTATGGTCGTATATTTCCATTTCGAACATATCTTTCAAACGCCGCGATATGAACCACTCTCAGGCTATAGAATGACGTATTTCATTTCAAAAATTGCAGTGGTCGCATTTATAAGACTTGAAAAAGTGAGCTAACACCAATAACGGGTTATTTTCGTGAATATGGTGGAAGCATACTTCACCATCACACCAGTACTTTCGGCACTCATTCGATGTATTCCCATTTTTTCATCAACGCTGCTTATTTACAATTGAAGTACTATAAGTGCTTGACCTGAAACTTCGATGTTGGAATTTCCAAAAATATTAAAAAACTAGGTTTCGCGACAAAAGGACTGCTTTGCCTTTTCAAGCCGAATCCCGTGTAACGGGTATTTGCGCTCCCTGTCATTACCGGTTATATGCGTTAATGTATCTTCTGCTTTCGGCTGTTCTGTAGAGAGCTACCGAGACCTAGTTCCTCTGGCTTGTACGCGAGCTCCCTTCTAGAGAACTGTCGAGAACATACGTGAAGGAGGCGACGTATGTTCCGAGTTAGTGGTGAACGAGAAAATAACTTCAATGGCTTACGGAGAACAGGTGCCACGTCAGCTTCTTAACTGATACTTCGAAATTATGGCGGCTAGAATTCACTGAGTCAGGCCCTAGGCTAAGTTTTCTTCAGAATGTCATTAATCTGATATGGTCTGAGTTCTGTAACTTTGAGGAGGAATTCTTCGTTACGGATTTTTGAACTATCGGCTGTTTGATAAAAACTTTATTTACCAAGCTTGCTTTATTCGTGATACTCAGATCGAGTAAGGATGGTGACTGTCCCAAATGATGCCCTGTAAGTTGTTCAAACTGCTGTGTACAAACTTTCTGACGGATAACAAGTGCCACCGATTTCGAAAATTCGCAATCAGGGTCCTCACTAGAGGTGGCTATCTATTTCGGTTTGAATGCATTAAAATCGCCTATATTGAGAAAACAGGAGAAACGCTGTTTAGACGCCAAACCTTCTAGGGCAATAAGAACGGCCTCGTTGTCGGACAATGGTAAAGTATAAATGGCACCGACAAAGAGCGTGTCGCGACTACGAAGCTGAAGTATGATCCGGAATGAGCCACAATTCCCTAGAAAGGTAAAATCCCCTATAACAGACAGTGCTGAAAGCTCCTGGCTCAGTAAACCAGCAGAACCTCCCGTGCGTTCACAGGCGGGGTTTGTTCGGAGCATTGGGTATCCAGGACCATACAATTCAGTGTCAGTGATGTCGGAAGGAAGACAGGTCTCTTTTGGGGCAGGAATGTGAGAGTTTGTATCAGGGATCAGCTCTCTGATGTCTGGCGTTTCGTTTAACATACACAAAACGTTGGTTGAACATCTCTGGACGAGTGAGCGGTCGTGGATTTCAACCTGTGTAACACGTGTCGTGCGTGTGGCACAGCTGCGGGACACCAGACAGACGAAGAAAACCTAATGGTGACCTGGATATCTCAGTCTCTCATTTGTTGCCTTATCGCCAGTCTGATTGTTCGTTCGTGCGTGTCTGTAGGTATCTCGGTGTCGAATGCACCGCCTCGAGAGGGATGACTCCACTGCACTTACAGCGGTGAGTATAGTTTCAGACTTCCTTTGCAGTGCTTCAAAATGTATGAGCTTAATACGCTCGCACGATGTTCACTTACGCCAATTTTGAACAGCGTGGAAAGATTTCATGTGCTCCGTGTTGTCTGAATTCATGCGTTGCGAATAAATGATGATGGCGTTAACGGTAACAAAGGATTCTACGCGAAAAAGGTGAGTGGCAAGGGAGTTTGTGTGTAGCTTGGCACAAAAACTATCTGTCCCGTGAATTAAGTCTTGAACTGCACGGTAGTCTAGATCTACAGATTCGAAAATCAAAAGTGAAGTAATACAGCCTCTCAAACCGTTAAACTCAGTCAGGTGGAGTTTCCAGTTGCAGACATTCCGTTTGTTGTAACCGGTGGACGATAAGATCGAAGATCAGTTAGGCGTGGTCACTGTGTTCTAGTGATGGTATGATGAGCACTAAGCACATTAGGAGAATTGCTACAGTGATAAGAAGGCTGTAATATTTAGCATCGGGGACATCGAATAGCCCTAAAAATTGCGCTCGGATTAAAACCTCTAACGCAAATACTAAGCAGAAGGCCTCGTACTGGCCGCAGTGAGCAGTTCATGTGTATGAGACGAGAAGTAAAATTTATGGATGTACAACAGTATTGAAGAAATCATAGCCGCTCATTTGCAGATCATGTTGACATATACAAAGTCATGAACAGTACATTTATTGGTGCAATAGAGAGCAGAGAGATTGGCGGATAAGAGAAAGCGTAACATTGAGACTGTCTATCCAATCGTGATGTAATTTCTCTAACGCGACGTTTGGATTGACCAACTGTTATATTTCCTATTGTGTTGGGGTTGGGATAAACAGTAAAATCAAGTGAATTTTCACCATGAAAGTCTAGTATGGAAAGTATCTGGCCAAAACGATGCCACGTTGAGGTGCTGTGTCGAATTTTGAAGTTCAGTTATGTGAAGATCCGAACAAACCCTATTCCCTCAAAATGTTTATCCCTGTATATTCTACCACCCCTGGTTCTGGCCGCTAATTGAACCTTGACATGGATATTATTAATCGCGTCAATTGACAGTTGTGCGAATAGTCAGTTGCCGCTTGTTGTACTCTGCTTGAGTGGTGTGTGCCTCATGTTTTTGGAGCTCGGCTCGTCCCTATCGTTTTTGAACCTGTTGACTGCTCGAAAGAACTCTGTTGGCCTATTTGGCATCGAGTTGTAATTATCTCCAGGAAACTATCCGTCGATCGAAACTGTTAGGGTTGTCTAATTATTTACTTTGATAATTCGTTCAGTAATACCGTGGTGTTGTTCACCAATCGTGTTTTGACTAGCTGGGTTTGTTGGTTTATTGCTACGCGTTGCTCAGCGTCTGCGAAAATGATCGTAAGTGCTCAAGATTGATTTCCAGTCGGCTTAACCCTTGTTGATGTCTGACAATTGCAAAAAACAACATATGCTGAATGGTCAATTGAAGTCAGTAGAGCAAATCGAAGGTGCTGTTGATTCTGTCTCATACTCTGGTTGCTACTTTAGTTGAAACAGTCTTAAGGGCGTCCAGGCTAGATCTGCGTTAGTACGGGCGGAAGTGAAAGAAAGACAACTCAAAGGAGAAGCTAAACTACAGATGGTTATATTGCGGGCTAAATCGGATGTAGATGATGCTGGGTTAGACACTATGCTAACTAGTGAGGATAAAGATATCCGTAATGAGCATGTGGAAACAGAAAACAGAGATGATAGAATTGAGCAAGACGTCCACCTGCATAAGTTTCCTCCCGATTGTTGGACACGTAGGAATCCAATGACTGTCCGCATTGCAGAGCCAGTACTGACAACGTCTGGTGCAGAATTATGCTCCGCACTAGCTCCAATATCTGTAAGCTTAGTACTTCCGAAAGCGGAACTGGGTTTCTTTGATGGCAACCCCATGCCGTACCGCAAATTTGTGCGACAGCTCGAGAGCTACGCTGAATCTAAAGTGTCGGATGATGGTCAGAGGCTCCTTTACCCGATGTATTACTGTATAGGTCGCGCTAGGGAGTCGACAGATGAATGTGCCACACTAGAACCCAGCGCTGGCAATCGAGGAGCAAGGCAGTTGCTGAAAGAACTTTACGGACAGCCACATTTAGTCGTTAAACCTATGGTAAATGGGCTGCTGCCAAGCGGCAAATATGTGGGAAAAATATGCCGAAGCCTTATCACAATTGTCCATACGAGTGCAGGACTGTTCTGTTGCACTGGGTCAATTGAACTATATGGCCGACCTCAACTCGATGACAACACTAGAGCGCATTGTGGGAGCACAATCTTTGCATCTACAACATAAGTGAGTAGAAAGGCAATTGTGTGGTTCGCCGATATGGTGCTTCAAGGCCGAAACGAGTTGGAAACGGCCATTTAGGCGCCAAAAGAGATTTTCCAAATCTCTCATTAAATATTAGAATGCATATTACGGGACAACTATATAGATTTTATCGAGTATTATGGTGGTGTTACAATGAAAAATATCAGCTATACCTAAAAATTGTCCATATTTGCACTTTCGTTAAAAAAATGTCACCATGTTTTTGACAAAAGCCCAATGTTGGCTTTCCTAACCGATTTTCCGTTCTGAAAATGCTTACATCGGAATTTTCGTGGTGGAATACATGTTCCCATCTTGTAGAAACGCTCAAGTTCGCGTGGTATTGGGGATATAATAAAGTTTGCAATTTTCGACCACGTTGTGTTCACATTGCATTGTACACGAAGTATCATGGTTATTCAGCTCAGTTCAGCTTTCAGGACGGAACGGCTTCAGCCAGAAATTGTCCAGTTGCTTGCACCCATGAACTTCTGAGGTCGCCCAGTGCTGCGACGATAATGAGAAGAGATTCCTCATTTCCATGAGTTATTATGGGGGCTACCAGATAAAAGCTGAAGAATTCAAGCTATTAGTGCCATCAGAAAACAACAAGTTCACTGCTACCACCAATACACACAAGTTTATCCTGCTATTGAAATGACGTGGAACAAGGTGTAGATTCTGGCCAAAATCGATGGTAGTTGTGTTCGGATCACTCCAAATGAAACTGATAGTTGGATGGCAAAAGGTTGACTGGAGGAGCGAACCACGGAGCCGTTACGCCCCACGCGGCGACGTTACCGCCCGGCTAACCATCTACTGCACAATGCCAATCTCAACTGATCCGCATACCTATACCCCATTGGTCAAACTATCGTACTGTAGGTCCAATACATATATCCCCCTGTACTGATTACGTTAATTACTGGCCGAAAGTTTCTTGCATTATTACACGTAATCAACCCTGCATCAACATTACGAACTTCCCCATGAACTCGCTCTTTGTTTGTTTTGTACCGCCGCATTGAACTGTTTACGCTACTGTGTTATTGGTTGATATTTGCTGATGGTTAAATTCCGTGCACAGAGATCACTTGGTTGTAAGTTGTATAGTTTGCTAACCGTTGCCTATTTACGTACAGAACCAGTTTTATCTGAGTAAACCTTCAACATCCCGTCTTGTTCTGCCCTGAATCAAGAGGCTTACAACCGCCCCGATAGACTGCGTATAGCCGTGAATCCTGACAGATTCTACACAAGGGTTAAGTGTAAGACCAATGAGGGTTTGATTCCTACAACCTATACTTTCAGATACTGAGACTAATTTTGTAAATAAAATAAAAGCATTGAATAAGATTTAGAAGAGATAACAATAGTGGCAAATAAAGATGGAAAGTTGTCCAACCTAAATCTACGACAAAGAAAGTACCTTGGAAACTCATCCATACTAAACCCTGTCTGCAGGTCCGGGAAGAAGAATGACCAGTACTCATCTTGTTTTCGTTTGAACTCTCTCACATTATCAGAGGATACTACACTCTGTTCCAACAGTTGTTGACTCGACATACGGAGAAGCTAGCCCTGATCGATGTAGCAACCCTCTTCTTCTCCAACTTGACACTGTAGCCTCGGAGATGTGAGTTTGTATGCAGGGTGAACAGAGGTTTCGCCTCAACTCCGGTTTTTCCCTTAAGAATCTTGAAGGTTTCCACCAAGTTTACTCTAATCCTCCTTCGCACAAGAGAAAACAGATCAAGTTTTTTGGTTCGTCTTCATATGAGTTATCTCACATTCCCGCAAGCAACCTAGTAATACGTATCTGAAACTTCTCAAGTAACTTCACGTCTTTCACCATATGCTGGCTCCAAGCCTGCACACAGTATTCTAAATGTGACCTAACATAAGCTTTATAAAGCGGCAACATCACCTTCGGGCACCTTGACGCGAACGTTAACCTCAACATATACAGCGCTCTATTACCTTTTCGCGCCGCCTCTATACGCTGTTTGGAAACTTTGAACTTCCCCTGTATGAGCATTCCCAGGTCCTTAGTTGTTTCTATCCTCCTCGGCTCTTTCTCCTCCCCCTCTTTGTTTAACTACCTAACTGGTCCTGGCTGTTCTGCAGCAAGCATCTGATTATACTTGTCGACATTCAAGGGTAGTTGCCATTCATTTGATCACTTCTGAACAGTATTCAATTCCTCCCGCAAGCTCGTGTTGTCAGGATTTCCTACAACCTTTACATCATCAGCAAAGATGTAGCAGGGACACTTCAGGTTTTTGGTGAGATCATTGATGAACATTAAAAATAGTAGTGGTCCAAGTACTGATCACTGAGGTACCCCACTAACTACTGCACCTTCTGTGGACCTTTTCCCTGCTACCTCTACATGGAGGGTGTGACTTCTCAAGAAGTTCTGTATCCATCCTACCAGTCCTGAAGGAAGACTAAAGATCTCTAATTTGAGGACCAGCAATCGGTGGTTCATGGAATAGAATGCCTTCTTGAAGTTCAAATAACAAACCTCAAATTTCTCTCACCTATCCAACCTCTCTGTGATCTTATCGAGGAAGCAAATCAGGATGGTGAGACACGACCTACGCCTCACAAATCCATGTTGGTCTGCAGAGAGAAGCCCATTTTCAGTAAGGTATTTCACAATCCTATGCTTAATAATTCTTTCCGGCAGTTTCAGGACAACTGATGTGAGACTTACCGGTCGATAGTTGCCCACC
>JTDE01021814.1:12434-23395 GCA_014338405.1 Paragonimus skrjabini miyazakii | reverse complement strand
GGTCTGGACTAGGAGCCTTGTTCTGTCTCAACAACTTAAGCTCCACGACCAGTTCTGTTTCCGACGAAGGGTCGCCGAGAACGCAATAACTGACCATTCACGAAGCGTCGACCATATAATCTGGTTGAGGCTAGCTGAACTGTTCCTCAAAATGTTCAGCTCACTTGTCAACTCGGCGCGATTGACTGGCGATAAGTGAACCATCCTTTTTACTTATGGTCTAACTTACTCCAACTCGACGACTAGTACAACCACGGAAAAAATACCTTCTGCTATTCCCAGATAAGAAGGCTTTATCCACCTTTTTCGACTGTTCAACCAAGTAACGCTCATCGTCTTTGCGCAAGCCTATAGTCGGCTTGCATTTAAGTGCTCGACGGTTGTCATCATATTCAGAACCAGGTGGGAGCTAGCGATGCTTGTTCATGAGGTCTATCGACGTGACGGAAATCCGGTTCTGTCGCAACTTAAAAGCCCCTTCGGAACAATATTTTTGTGGCTGCTATGCTTTGTTCATATTATTCGTTAGGATCCCTCGAACTGGGCAACTTGTTCACAAACGCCTCCTGGTAAACGCTCTTCACACTCGCCTACGTCGAATGCCGGTTAAATATTTTGCGCTTATGAGCGTATACGCTCTATATGCAAGGGCTTACCGGGTTCACCGAAAATGCCAACAATAGATGAGAAAGTCAAGGTTGGGTCAATAACGCGACATAAAATAGGCCACAGGGTGTAGTTCGAGGACCTAAACACATTTAATCCGTCCATGTTGTGTTGGACAACCAACTTCAAAGGACCCGTTAACAGACGGGATACGCCGCCTAAAGTTTTTCTCACCCCGAAGTAAAGATATTCCCCAGGCTCAATAGCCCGCAGTACGACCGATCGTGGTGCTTGGAAAATGGGGACGCAGCACATTCAACAACAACTTGAACGCGTCCGTAGGGACGTTGGTTTGAAGAAACCAGCTGCGCAAACTCAGCAATATCACAACTGTTCTCCTCTTTAGTATCTAACGTTCTTGAGTTGCAGACAATGACGTCATTTGCAATCAGGTCTGACGTGAAATAAATGAACGCAAAGTAAACCCACGGTCAATAGGAAACTCCCGTATGGCATCCTTCAGAGTTAATTTGGCGTACGGTGCTAATGTCTAAACCACAGAAGTTGCTGATCTTGACATCCGCTGACACCGAGTGCAAACAAAACTAATAAGATGTTTAAGAATGCGCCGATTTATTGTCCACCCCGATACGAATGCACGTTTCAAAATGTTCTACAACGACTTCACTATAACTGAACCAAAGATTATCCGGGGGGGGAGACAGAAGTGTATCATGCAAGCCGGCTGTTTCTTCGCCGATTGTCCATTACACTTACGGACCAACTCTGGGGCAACGTGGAGACACCGAGAGACAACGTTCTTCTGAGGTAGGGGTTTCAACAACAGTCCTGTAAAAGGATACAGCAAGAAACAAGCATGAGCCAAAGGCCCATGGCTTAAGCCATGCATACGAATTATACAAACGAAAACTAAAACGGCGTCAACAGCACAGCAGCACGCCCTGTTACACAATTGTAATATTCCAGAAGGTCAATCACAAGGACAACACACGATGTTCAACGTTTGCTAATCGAAACACAGGTCTGTATCGCAAAAGAAGAAAAAGCCACGAATCAACAGTAAACGCGTACTGAACACAACACAGATACCGAGAGATTCAATTCACAACGTGTCCTTGTCCACATATATATACGGGGTCTTACGGTCCGGAATAGCCCACCAATCAAAAGTGGCTTCACGCTCACTGCCCGTCGACCTCCGGCTCTGGTTGGTCATTCTCCTCAGCCTGTTGCACGGACGCGGCCAACCCGCGTGTTCGAGGGCCTGAAGGCAAGCGGAAGAGTGTATGTGTGACAAAACAGAATGGCGGCACAGTACATGCTACTACATCGAGAGCATTTAAATCGCGCGCCTACGGGCTGCTGTGGTTTAGAGGTTATGCGAGTAGTAAATGTGGCAAGTAGAATGTTAAGTGGATACAAATTTCCGTGAGTAAAGTCTACTTTTTCAAAGGTTATTTCCACACATCCAGAAGTTTGAACCGACCTAGTATCTTGCTGTTTTGTTTTAATGACCATGAACAGCTGATTTGTGCGAGGGTGTTTGTCGACCATGCCTTTTGGACTGCGGTGGTGATTATCATGAAGTTACTCTCCAGCAGTTCCCTAAGCGAGTACTTTCTCAAGTACATTCTAATGAAACCTTCGAGCGATCTCACGAGCTCTTCTCCCTTGAATATCCTATACGATATTCAGGGCGATCTAATATTGGCGTTCACGATTCTAAAGCTCCTAAACCATCCACTCAGATTTCTACCCACTCTTGTTGATACTAGCTTACTTAGGGATCACTCCTTAGAACTAAACAGTCAGTACAGCGTGCTGGGACGAAATGCCCAGTAGGTGTTTGGAATGTTTCGTCTGGAAATGCTTGATATTTATCCTGTGGAATGCCGGGAGCTCCGAGATCTCGTTCTTGTTTTTTCCATTTTTTCTGGAGGACTGACGGAGGCGATTTACTCTGGCAGGTCTAAATGGACTAAAACATTATAGTCCTTCAAAATTATTCTTTTATTGTCTCTACACCTTAAACATGTGTCAGACAAAAATTTCTGTCATAGTATGATCGTCCATTGGAACCAGCTCCCGCCAATTGTCGTTAGTACTTGTTCTTGGATACAGATTAAGGCCTTGTTAGATGTTTGTTGGTTTGGTAGTAGTAGGTGAACGACAGTCTTACTTTTTCTCGTCTATTGCTTCTACATCTAGAGAAAGCAGTGCTACGCCAGTTTTTCCATGATTGCAGTTCATGAATGCTGATGCCCACACGATACCAGAAGAATGATCGTACCGACCCGGGGTGCTTGGGCTATCGGTGTCGCACTCGTGCATTAATCATGAAATCACTGAATACATCAGACTTGAGCTTAAGCACTACTTGTCGGTATGAGTCCACAAAGCCTGGAACTCCCTGCCTGAACATGCCGTAAGTTCTACGACATTGGCTGCGTTCGAGATTTGCTTGGGTCTATTTCAGTTCTTGACCCGAGTCCTAGTGTGCTTTACTGCGCATAGCCGCGTGCGTTTTAGTCGGGTAGCTCATACCTGGTCATACGGCATATTCACCCACACAGATGTACGTATATGGTAGAGGTAGGCATGCGTCTATTCTCCATTCCAGCCCTCTGGTACAATCAAGAGTAGTTGTGACCTCTAACCATCCAGCCGACGCAGAGACTCTTTGTCTGGAGAAAACGAACCATCAGACGTTGTCGCTTTTAACTTCCTTCCACCACTTATTGAACCCACTGGGGCTTCTGTGACCAGTCAGTTTTCCACCCAATCTGTTTCTGCAAGAACACTACTTAATAGTTAGAATTTAGCAAGCATCAATCCTGGCGGACGAAGTCTTCCTAATGAGTATCCTTCGGAGAATACTCATTAGGAAGACTTCGTCCGCCAGGCTGCTGGCCAGTAACCTTTCTCTTGAGTGTCTCTAAAGCACTAGAAGCATTCGTGTACGACTCGCTTCATAGTTTTTTTCTAGTGCAGCACGGCTTTCCCA
Organism: Paragonimus skrjabini miyazakii; assembly: GCA_014338405.1. Taxonomy (NCBI): domain Eukaryota; kingdom Metazoa; phylum Platyhelminthes; class Trematoda; order Plagiorchiida; family Troglotrematidae; genus Paragonimus; species Paragonimus skrjabini miyazakii. The sequence goes on along the minus strand of JTDE01021814.1, from coordinate 19,764 downwards.
AGGGATGATCGTGCACCACGAATCTTCTACCAACCACTGAAGAGCGGACGACAGCAATTGGCTAAGGTATCGCACACCTTGATTCTGTCGAAGTTTTAGACCATGTGAATCACGCTGTTCTACTTGGTGAACTCCACTGTTATGGAGTGTAAGGTAATATCCTCTGATGGTGGAACTCATCTTATCAATCGGCACTACTTAGTGCATGTAGACTGTTTTATGGTTGCCAAACGAGTCACAGTAGCGTCCCCTAGGGTTACATTTTCGGTCCACTCTTATTCCCCATGTTTTTAAGTTATCTTCCTATTTCGGTCTCGTCTCCCTTGCTGCTGTTTGCAGATGATGTCAAAATCTGGCTTGCCAGGAACACCCCTGATGACTTGGTCGTCCTACAAAGTATCCCCAACAATCCGTATGTTTCCCCCCGTGCAGATAAGCCCGCCTTTAATGCTAAGTACAAGGTTATGCACATCCGCTGCTGGACAAATGCCATCTACGATTTTGAGGGCATACCCATTTAAACAGTCCTGACTGAGAAGGTTCTGGACACGTTGGACCGTCATACTCTTTCGAGCTCACCCAACATTGTGACGAATGCAAAAAGGCTAGTGCTGTTTTAGCGCTACCCAAAAGTCTTCATAGCTTTAAGCTACTATGCACCAGTTTCACCTTTTCTCTAACTGGACAAAATGGTTTTTGAGAGAGTGCAACGACGTTCGGTATCTTCAGGCTAAACCCTATGAAGTTAAATTATCAACTTTCAGTCCATTTTCCCCAGTGTTCCGCCGACTTAAAAGTAACCTTATCTTTGCCCTTTCAATCTTCACATCAATTAGTCGTCTGTGTAATTCCATGTTTAGCGTAGCTGTAGCTTTGGGGAAAATTTCAAGAAGGTCCAACCTCCACGTCTTCTTGATATTGGGATAGGCTACCGCCCTCCCATGCTCCAAAGATGGTCTAATGTGCTTGATGAACAGAATAGTAAGAGTCTGCTGAGGGGTCATTTACTTTCTCCCAGTACACCCCGCGCTAAAACCCATCATCGTCATCCTGGATAGCAATACGTCAGTGGTTCTCACTGATGTCTAACTGCTGTACAACTATGGGGAAAAATGCAATCCCAGGCCTAGAGGAAAAACCACAAAGCAGGACAGGGAGGGTAACTACTCAAATAGCTACACCTATATTCAAGCATTCAAAATCAAGGTGCATACACCTGGCCACAAGTGGAAGTAAGGTGTCATCTGCAAGACAGCTTAGGTGCGCTTACTTCATAAACAACTTGGACAAACGACAACAGCATTAACGCCACTGAATCCGATTAGTCGCCATTTCACCTTGAATGATGGTGCAATAATACCCGAAAGGCAGTTAGACATCCATGTGGACCACTGATGTATTGCTGTCTGTGATGATGATTCCATTCTTTTGCCCAGTTTGCACTTATGCACCTTTTTGGGAGTTCATTGGTAGGGTGCATTTAAAGCTTACGTAATTAGGGGTGCAGATTGAATCCATAACACGCCCCAATCGTTTAGCAACCTTATGTTACGCCGGATTTGAGGCACCACGCACACCAAGCATGGTGATTCAATGGCGTTGAGAAGATCGTTGGTGAACACCAGAAACAACAAATTCGGGACTGCTTTCTGGGACGACTAGTCGTTGTTTCTTTGTGTTACCATGCCGGGAAGTACATTTTACAGTCGGAAGAGCTGGTTCGCTTTCCTATCACTATTCACCACAGTAAGCAGTAAACAGATAGCTCCGCCACTTGTAATGTATGCATGTTTACTTAACATCGCTATGTTTTTATAAATGCGCAATAACTTAGTTGCATGTTTTATGCGGTTAATCACTCCTGCTCAAGTTTATCACAAGAGGTAAGTAACTGCATTACTTCTGTTAAGTGCAGATTATCGATGTAAGTAAACTGCCATGTCAAGAACGCCACATTATAGTGATTAAAACTGCCTGTATTAGCCCTTGTCTTATTTTCAGGCTCTGAATTGTCAGTTAATTCATTTGCTGACCATGCTCACCATTTTCACTGGTCTAACTAGAACAAGCCGATCATTTATAGCCTGAAATCCATTATGACACCGCATCGGATTCAGTTATTATTTGGGGCGCATCTTAATGGAAACTTCTTTTTACCGAGACTCAAGCGCTGAGTTTTCGGCGATCTACTGTGAGAATTGAACAGGTTAACATTGACAAAAACTGATTGTTGGTGAGGATCTAACTTTGTGAGCGTATACATCTTTTCAGCTTGTGGGGAGCCTGGTTACTTCATGTACCCGTGATGACGTGCAAACATGCGGACAACTTCTTCATTCAGAAAACAAACGTGATTGCATACAAAACGATTGTTAACTACATGACGTTTCCCCGATCTGAGAAAAGTTTTGCTCACAAGGTAAGTGTATGGGTTAATACATTGATATATATATATATATCAAACTTATCTTTTGCTATTGTCCATAATCAGTGCCACAAAAAAAAATGTGACGAAAAAATGCATAACAAAAGTGAGAAACAGAAGAGCTCAGAAAGTTTATCAGTTGATAACGACGTGAAAAAAGAAGAAACATGTTTTGGGACGCTGTAACCTACAACACGAGAGTTGTCGACCACGACTTTTCGCTGTTCGACAGCGTTGCCAACTAAAGGTGCTCATCCACGAATAGGGTAACGTCCCATTGAAGCAGACTTTGATATCAGAGCCGCCAGACTTGCCTCCGGTTTAACTGAGCACACGCAATCATCCGTAGCAGATGATGAGCAGGCGTACGCAATACATACTCAAGCTAACGAATCATGTGGACCGAGGATTGTGTTGGGAAGTCGGTGGTGTCTTTCCGTACTAAAGATGCGCTGGCGATCCTCGTTATTGTTAATACAGTGTTCTGTTCACGCGACTAATGCATTTGAGGCGGATGGTCGAGCCTCTTTCACTGAAGTTGATCAAGTTCCGCAGTCGTCTGAAAGGACTGCTAGTACGACTGCGTTATTCACTCTACTCTTCAGAGATTGGTCATACCAATGCCACAAGTGGCTTATATTATAAAGCGTCATCGGGGCTCCAGCCATTTTATTTGTGGCATCCGCTCATTCCACCAGACCTGAAGCAGCTCCCAAGACAGACAACCTTCCAGACCATCGCCAGTAGTTCCCCGTTAAGGTCGAGCGCAGACTCAGGCTTTTATCAGCCTTGTGAGAACATGCCGAATTTTGTTTGAGTCTACCAAATTGACACACTAAAACCTCTGATCTTTCGGGTGTATTTTTAGCTTAGTGTGATGTATCACAACACGGAGCATATACTTATGCTCTGAATATTGTATTTGGTTTTTTTTATAAACCCCAGATCTGCAGCTAACCAGGGCGCTCTCTAAACTCTTCTAAAATGAATAAGAAAAAGACTGAGCTATCTTGTCGCATTGCATTTTGGATTCTGTGAGTGAGGGGAAACTACTGGTCTAGTCTGAGATTAGGTTTACCTTGTTATCTGTTCTGATGTCATATTTTGTGATGTTTCAGTCATTTTTTGCATCCTTTACTGCTTTGCGCACACCATCTGGAAAATTTCACTTGGTTCTTTCCATAAGGTTCATTTTTTCAACTGTGGATTACATCAACTCGACGGTAATGGTTTTAGCTAAACGTGGCTTACTAAGTTGGCGTCATAGTTCACATTTGGATGGTCGATCAGTTCAGGCCGAAAGCATTCGGCCTATCTTTTCTTCCCGTTACATTGTCCGTTATCTTTACAGAGAGTTGGACCTTGTTTCTCTTGCTTAGTAGGCGGGCTTGTAGTTCATTGTTTGATTGGTTCCATTGGGGCCCAAAGTAACTGTCTTGCTGTTCTGCCCTGATAGTTTCCGAGTATTTGAGGGCTTTTCATTTATTAGTTGAAGGTTGTTATCAAAGTTTCTGATTCAGATTGTACCCACGACTGCACGCAGCCTACTGAGCAATCCAGCGTTCCAAGTTAAGTAGTTGTCATTGCGAGATGTTTAATCATGGTATTTCCATTCCACCCATTTTCAGGCTTCGATCGCCTGCGCGTTCTGTACAAATCCAGTCGAAAGTGAGAAACCAAAAGTCGACAAAAGCAGACCATATTGTCTACTCGCATGTGCTCATTGCATTCACTTTTCTTGTTGGAATAAGCAGCACATTGATCATCATCGACAGGACCACCCGGAACATGTTTTGTGTACGTTTTTAATATTGTATAGATTGATTATCTCTACAGTGTTCGGTCTTTTCGTCTTTGGGTTTTCAGCCAAGACAAGTTAGTCTACGTATTGCTTCATCTTCTTGTCTGCTAGCCTTTGATAAAGTCCCGATGGAAATGTAAGTAGACATCTGAGGTTGGATGTGACTAGCTGTCAAAGCATCTGTCATTATGGGTTCGATTGCATCCTTTTCTAATATTGCAATAATTCTACGTAGGATTCCTGAACCAGTATTAACTGGTTTGCGGGTTTGGTGGTTGAGAACCACCAGACAACGAAATCTTCTAGTACCGGGTGTAAATATATAATAAGAAAAGAAATATGGGACACACTCCACCATGATCATTGAGATGTTAGTACGTAAGAACAACAGCACCAGCTTTCTAACAATTTTACCCTCGTTGATCCGTTTTCTGATGACCGCTGTGACTAATCTTCAAATTTGATTGTGAGTTCTAACAACGTCATATCAACTGTGGGCATGCTGCGGTTTAAACAGTGTATCATCTGACTGTTGTTTTATGAATGTCTTAACTTTCTTGATCTTTTTTTTTAATATCGGGCTGTTGTTTTTTATCACTCTGAAGTTGCAGACTGGTCTGTATGTATTTTACCCTTTTCAGACGTCTGTTTAGAACGTGGGGAGTTGTTTTGCACAACGTGTGCGGACTTCGTCTACCATCCTATCGCTGAACAGGCTCACCAAGTAGCACAACGTTTATACCTTGCACAATTCGGTGCGTCTTGGTTTGTTCATATTTTTGTGGAAATCTATTTCCATTAGGTCATGCTGTCATGTTTCCAGTAGTTACTGATCGCTGCGGTCGCTTCACTGATGAGTCAATCTTTTTCTGGTTGGTTCGCCATTCTGTGCCAGTAACTTTCCAATCAAATCTTGATATGAGCCTCACCTCCATCAGAAACCGTAGTTTTAACATCCTAAAAACTTCCGACCCACTTACATACTATCTTGTGCTGGCATATTAATTAATACCTGTGTTAACTGCCTGAATGATTGCCGCTGATTGCCAACTACTGCAAGTATGTCTACACATTCTCCTCCAATATCCCCCGTTAGGTCGATCAAGTGAGGCTTGCCTGCCGATGCAGACTTCCGAAGCTTTGCTGCTTCAACAGACGTTCGAGAATAACGCTGCGCTTTTCGGTCATCAATATCTTATCAGATATTTTCATCCGACGATTTTAGCAAAAAAAACGCCTCTATTTTTGATGTTACATTAATAGTCTGTTAAACTGGGATGCATATTTGTCTCCATTATCATGCAACTACTAAAACGAAAATAAAAGAATTTCCCACCGGATGTTGCGATAGCAAATTGACTCAGTTGCATCGCATGATTTGCGGCAAATACACATATTTTAAAAAGGTACTGTAGCGTGTAATATTTTCGCTAAGACAACTAGGGGAAAGATCGGGTACACTTTCTTGAAATGTTTGTCCAAGCGATTGATTCGTCACCTGGTTATCACTTCTTCATTGGGTGATAAACGTAATTAAGCGATTCAGTAACCCACACAAAAACATTTACGCAGCGGACATAGTATTTACAAGAGAGCAACTGACTAGTCGATGTTGGCGTTGCTATCCAGTTGGTTTCAGTCATAGTATCATGGCTCATTTTCTGTTCTAGGTATGTAGCACACTTTTATTGTTACATTTACCGCGTTGAAATCGAGGTTATTGCTTTACCATGTCCACTGAAACGACCCGATGATTTGATCTCGATTGTTCAACGTACTCCATTGACTTGACAGGTATCTTAATAATGATTGATGAAATTGGTAGGCGTCTCCTCTAAAGTATTAGTGGACGGGTGTTAAGATGATTGCCGTTGACCACTAATAGCAAACATAGGATACGAAACTAAGGGTGCTTTGTTCACACATTAGTCGTTGTTTTGTGGATATTGCAAGCCATCTTCCCATGTGACTGTACTTTCCGTGTGAAAAGTATGTAACTGCGCGATTTTCTCATAGACGTTTGTCCCACCGTTTCTTATATAGGTTGGCTGTGGGCCGCTAATCCCCGTGTTAGCTTTCCCTCGTCATCAACGTACCCAAGATCAATTAACACATATTTAACGGTAGCCTGGGCCTAATGGGTCAGTGCTGTATGTACAGGCAGGGGCCCATTACAGCAGTGCTTGTTTTGATATCGTTATTAGACTGTTTATTTTAAATCGCATCCGTGAAACGATCGCTTAGCATTATAGTACTCGTCTTCATGCAACAGCTGGGCTTTTGATAACAGGTAAGTAGTTTTTCTTCAATGAGGAGCAGACAAATGTGAAAACATTTCAACATTCGATGCACTTTTTTTTGTAGACTTATTCATCAGTTTAACCAGCAGGATACTGGCTTGAACCTCAATGTGTCAAATAAACAAATCGCTGCTACTTTATTCATTTATTTGATTTTAACAGTGCTTTCTTTTTTCCTGTACGATATTTCTGTGACTTTTAGGATTATGCAGTCAGCACTGGCGGCCATCATTTGAAGAACTCAAACTTCTACCTCATATCACCTCCGTGATTCCGTTATCTACCAAGCTTGGGAATCGACGTAAGATCCCTTTTTGACATTCCATCTCTTGACATTCCTTTGGACACTGTATCTTGAGATTTTGTATAATTTAGTATCTGTAGCTGTTTTCTAACATGAGTTTTGCCGTATATTTTGATATCGATCTGGGCATCTGTCATTAGTCGTTCGGTCTGTTCCGAAGTTTCTGTAGCAATGTAGCAATAATAATAATAATACCAATAATAGTAATACTAGTAATAGGGAAAGTCAACTTTCACTATCATAATCCAATTTTCACACTCTGGCGTGAGAGTGCCATGCATAGTTACTCCGTCTTGAGGCAGCTTTTTGATAACTATGGTTGGCGGCATCCGAAACGGATTAGCCTGTCACAGTGACCGAAGCTAAAGGACGCCTGCGCTATAAACCATCACCGCAAGTGGCTTGCGCTGCACCGCTTGCAGTTCCACTCACACACCACGTATCCGGTGTAAACCCGAAGGAATAAGACCAGTAAGTGTGTGAGTGAGGCCTTTGTGTCC
>JTDE01021814.1:0-12334 GCA_014338405.1 Paragonimus skrjabini miyazakii | reverse complement strand
CGATCGCGAAGAATTGCTAAGTAAGAAAGCCGATGAAATAGAAATCGCTTTTGCTCCAGGCAACACAAGTATATCCTTCAAACTTACCCGTTCTACCTCTTCAGGGCTTCCGTCTGTCGGTGAAGCTGTCAGAGAAGAAGACGACACACCCATCCATAACAAATCCTGTTTATACCTTGTTCTCGGCGCAAACTTGCAATGTAACCGCTTACTATAACCCAGGCCGCTACCGAGTTTGGCTCTCAAACACTGATGACCCAGATAATTTCTTGTGGGTACTTTTCAAATATGAGGAGGCATTAATGGAGGCCTTTAATCGGTTGTTTCAACTGGGAACATCCCTCCCCTGCTAGGGTCAGTCGGTAGTGACTCCCATGTTCAAGAAAGTAGCCAGAGGCTCTCGCAAAAACTGTAGGGAAACTGGCTCGATCCCGGTAGTAACTAGGATTCTGACTTCCATTGTACCTCGTTTACTCTATGATTCAAGTGGCAGATGTAAAGGACGAACGGACACGTCTTCGTTCTGGACAAGGGTGTGTTGGCCAAGTTTACAGTTTTCGCCAAATTCTTGAACAACGTCATGTACACCGCCAGACAACGAATACCACTTTTCTCAGCTATAAAGATGCGTTTAGTTTGGTTGATTGATCTATTCTTTTAGAACCACCTAAACACCAGGTGTACCGAGCAAGTATGTGAACCTGCCGTCAGTGCCGTATTGTCATGGTTTGGCTCAACTTATGTCCTGCGATCAACGGTTTACAGTGATGGTTTAATCAACATTTGCGAAGTATCTCAAGGCTATCCACTTTGACCACTTCTGTGCAGTTTTATCATGGACAAACTACTATAGGGTTGTCTAGGGCACCAACAAGATGCTAAGGTGAACTTCCTGCCTGGTGGAAGACTGACGGATTTTGACTAATGCCGACGATAGTTTTCAGGCAGCTCAGATGATACTGTGCGCTTTTCTAGGTAATTAGAATCTTCCGTACAGCTCCAAAAGGCAAATTGCTTCCAAAAAATTACTGTGATTACGTAAATTTGTTGTTGTATGTTGACGTTTTGAAGGTTGTTGAGTGGTTTGTGTACTTGGGAAGTTGCGTCCAAAGCGGTGAAGGTATAAGAAATGAAATAGAAGCTGGTATCTCCAGAACTGGGACGATATTCTCTAATATAGATCATTTGTGTTGATAGAGACATCTATCTGAGACTTGATTGTATCGCGTATCTAGGTCAACTGTAAGGGCTGTGCTACTTTACCTCTGTTAAGCCTGGTCGCTCAGGATAGAAGACGTAAACCGTCTTTAGGTATTGAACTGTCGATGTTTACGTTCAATCTCACATCGAGTGACACTAGTGGGTAAGCAAAGAAAAGATTAGAAAGCTGGTACTTGGTAATGATTACCAAGCGAGTTCCTTTGTTTAATTTTTACGTTTGTATAGACTTAGACTGCTAGGTCATGTACTTAGGATGCTAGCTGGTCGTCTGCTACTGAGCACTGTCGTTGCTGCTTCCGACTGGCGTAAGGTATGGGGTACTGAAGTCGTTCACGAAGGAGTTGGCCACTGTAGGTCGGGTTTGTCTCGCAGGCTGAGGCACACGCGACTCATAGAACGTTGGCTAGAGACTTTAGGTGAGATGGTAGTTGATCGGTCTCAGTGGAATGGATTTTATTGTTTGACTAAGTTGTCTATGAAGTAAGTGCATTTAATCACGCGGAACAATAAAGGTCGTAAGGAAGTTGATGATGCTTTAGTTTTACATTTACCTATAGCTGACTTGTTTGTTTGGAAGATATAGGTACATTGATGTTTAGCTGTTTGAGAATAGAAGTAGTCGTTTTTTTTGGATTAAATTCCATTCCCTATTTTCCAGGCTGGGGTTTGATTTTTTCTTCGTGATTGTATGGCAGTTAAGCGCCATCACGAACCATTGATGTACTGCTGCTGTCTTTGAAGATAATGACTTAAGTTGCCTCGATCACACCTGCCTAGTCTTGGGTAGCTAATTAGCAACCACCATCCACATACTAGCTAGTTTGTCGCATGAGTCGTTCTTTTCATGGTTGTTTGGCAATTGTGTGTCGATGTCAACCACGGGTGTAGTGCAATCAATGACAATTCTATTGTTATATGGTGTCAACCCTATGGTTTGCGCGCTAAAAACTTAACTTGACCATTCCGTATTTTTTTAACTGGTCAATGTCCGTTTAGTGTGTTGAAGTCGGAGGTTGGAACTGTCGTTCCGCTTGTACACTTTTCAGCTGTCGTGAGACGTATGCTAAAGCAGTTCAGACCACTTTTCGCTCTGGCTGTAGCTGTACAGAACAATGTTTCGTCGTTATCGGAGATATGTATTCGTTGTTTTTAGACGTTTGTGATGAACCGACTCTTAATTGATGCGACTGGTGTAAATAGGAGACACGCCCGGATTTAGCGTTACTGATCCTGCAGTTGCGATGGAATAGCTGAAGGGCATCGAAAGCCGTGCATATAGTGTGTATTCCTTTGAATAAGGACGACAGGTTTGCGGAAGAAACCAAACGTATTACACTTCACAACTCCTCGGATTATGTAGCTATGTTCCGCGCTGCTTGTAAGTATGATCTGAGCTCCTGAACATTTCGGTGCTGGTTGGCGAGTGAATCTTTCGACGGCCCCACATGAAGTTCAAACTTGGTAGGTGCGCTACATTAGGCTCACTGGGTTTTCCCCCTACTTTTGTAGAATACTTCGGATGTTGCACCTCATCGGTGGAAGCAAGAAACCGGAACGAACTAGTGTGCATTCCGAATTGCAGTCAGGTGATTCATCTTCTTCCCCCGGGGCTTCTATTTGGACGAACGTTTGCGGCGCTTCATGAACTGTACACGATTAAATAATCCAATAGAAGGGATGTACCAGAAGTTGACTTGAGGTTGCATGCAAATGACCGCCCGTGAGGTATAATGTTTGTAACCGTATGACAGGCGTATTTGATTGCAGACAACCTTGAGGAGCATACAACCATTGACTGACCTCCAATTTTGTTTTCATCAGTGACAGAGTTGTAAGTTGTCGTAAGGTCACGTTCGAACGTTCTGCTTGATTGTTGGCTTGGGTGTTCTAGGCGGTGCTTCTGCTTTCGGCGATACCTTTCCTGTGCTGAGAACCCTTTAGTTCGTCTGCCATGAAGCTTGTTGGCGATCCGCCTGAATACGCAACAGCACACCAGAATACAAACAACTGACAAGCGTTGATGTTATGTTGGTCCAAGCAAAACCGAAAGGGAATCAGGAATATCCAACGGCCAACGAGTATTTGCTCGTGCGGCAGAATGGAACTGTCCTTTAAAATCACCATAATACCGGAAATGTTACATGGCTTTCACAACTGGGCTGTAATCCGAAAAACCTGAGTATTGCTTCGACGTATGTTCGGCATTAGAAGGTCGTAGTTTTCAGTTTCTCAACCGAAAACGAAGTTTTGGAACACACAGAGTTCACCGTACAAGTAACACTAAGACGACGCAAATAATCATGCAATTTGTTCAACTCCAAGCAACTTAAGGCGGCAATGTGTTGTCTTTAGGATAAGGCGCCAGATGCTTGGTTTTCCTTCCCTAATCTGTATTGTACGTCATACCGAAAACATTAATTGTATCCACCAACGTTGAATTCTTTCGTATGGCACCTCCCCATTGTGAATGCGATTGAAGTGACTATTTTCGCACCATGTCTTCAGTTGCGTTAACTTCATTTTCAACCGATGAGGAAAGCGTTCTGGAGAATAATGCCTTATACCTCTTACAGTGATTAGGAGCATGTGAGGTTACAATGTAGGATGCATCTATCTGTTAGTGGTATCTCCTATCTGATCACAGTTGCTCTATACTTTGTTTGCGCAATACTATGTTCCAGAGTAGGGCTTGGTAAGCAATTAGGAAGCTTCATTATGAGAGCTCTCAATGTCCCAGTGGTTTAACTTTGCGACCTAACGTCTGAACTTCTAGTGTCTGTTCAACCCTGAAGATAGATTCCACTAATTAGTGTATCTGTGCGTACGTGTGCTAAACCGCTAGACACGATCGTCTATAGTTAAGTAGAAAATCACTAGATTCGCAATGACTGGACCATATTTGACAGCGGAGCGTGATTTACAAACTTTTTGAAAGTGTTCTGTTTTCCCGCACGTTTTGCGCGTTGCCTTTCCAATGAGGCATGCTAGTCGAAGCTGTCCATTGTAACCGCACGAGAAACAATCGGAGACCGTTGCTGCCAAAATTACTACCTGTGAGTCCGCTGCTCTATTGTATTGTATTCCCTGACGGTGTTGAATGTACTGTCGTGGGATATAGGTGGAATCGAGAACTACTTAACGCGGGATTGAGTTTGACCTAGTGACGATAGCCTTGCCTGTCTGAATACAAATTAATGATCCAGCGTTCTGAATTCTAGGGCTCTTAGTTGAAGATGACTGATCTAGACGTTTCGACCTACATTTTCCCGTTTCTACTTCCGTTATCACGTTAACGTTGTAATCTTTGGCTGTTGTACGAACTCTTCTCGTTTTAAGGCTTTATGTGTAGAGATTTTGTAATCAAAGTGGCTCCCTCATTAATGGCTATTCGGCAGTGATCTTGTTAATTGACAGTGTGACATAATTTGCTAGGGTTTATATCTAATTCGGTTTGTGAGACTCAATGAATGAAAGGTAGTTATCAAAGATATGGTGCCAATGGGTCCGTTGCTCGGATGCAGCGAAACAGTTGAGATTAGTGTCGAACCGCTCAAGCAGTAAGTATCTCTCCGTAATACGAATAAACGTAAGTAAATTGTGATGGAATAAATCCCAGTTGGTGCATATGAACGGTGACAAATGGAGACAGGTTTTGATTATCTCTCAATTGCGGTACAACAGCTGAAACGGAAAATAAAAATCATGATAAGGATATGTGCATGAGTACCTACAACCTAATGATCACATGAATAGTGCAAAGAAAATTCATGACAGTTCGACTTTGTCGATAAAGCCTGTCTGATTTCTTTTCAGGAGGAGTGTAACTGCACTCAACTCATTTAACTTTCATGTGGATGGATATCGGGTGATAAGATGTTTATAGAGTTCGTACCATTTGATCAGTGGCTGCACGGTTGTGAACCGTCAGTTTATTTATTTCGTTCTGGATGGTGCCTTGAAGATACATATTCAGCCTTGAACTCTATCCGTGGATAACTGATTGTCATTGTTGTCGACAACAGTAAACGGAAAAACAAATATTTATAAATGTGAACTAAAAGCAGAGTACAAAAGATAAGTATCGTTGGATGAATTTCCCCATGGTGCCTGTCGTCTGTCTAGCGACAACTTTCGTGATCTCGATTATGTTGCTCACATACTCTTAGTTTGTGATAAATCAGGCAGCTCAGTATGCTCTAGATAGATTGGTGAGTTCAGTTCGTCAACTGGCCCAGGAGGCACTGTAAAAAGCGACAAGCATTTGGACAGTACAGCTTGAATATTATTTTATCGCTGAAAACTCCGCAAAATGTGCAGCGAGTAGTTTCACAGCTATCGCTGTGGTCTTACAAAGTACATGGCCTTGCTTTTGATCTCATGTAACGTACAAGGTGTGGAAACGTTGATCTAAATGCTTGACCACACCATCTCACAGATATCTTTGTTTTCTCGTTACTAGGATTTATTTCAGTTTTATCGTTGTCCTACGTTGCGCCTCCGCGTAACAATGACAGTATAGGTCCGGTGTAAGCTGTCACTGCATTGTTATTGATATTGCTAAAATGTATTTTCCACAGCAACTTCAAAATATTAGCCCGAAATTGATAGAAGCGTCTGTCCACTTTTTTTCTTAGTGTTGTCGTGGCACAACCAATGAATAATTTCGGCTAGTTGCATCAATTTTGATTGAGGTGTGTTCGAAATACTCAATAGTCCCGTTTCAACTTATGGCTTAAATTTAGGCGAAATTTAGTTTACGTTGTTTCGAAGCCGCGTCATCCTTTGATTTTGCTGTCGACAATTTGACGGAAAATCGTTTGTTGTACCCAAAATTCCAGCATAGTCCCTCTACCTAACAGATGACCAGCTGATCGTGATTATGACGACAGTGTTGTTGTTTGCCACTTTCCGTGCAACAGGACAGCTTTGGGCAATATTTTGCGCTGTATCAATTAATTCAGAATGTGCTTGACAGTCTCAACATACGAAATACTATTGAAAGATGGCTTTGATGATATTTCTTGAATGTTGCATGATGAGATTGTCGTCTTTGTCCGGTTCTTTTATTTGGGAAGCTGCATCAATGGGAGCTGGGCTATAGTGTGTGAGTTAGAGACCTCGTATCTCTCGGGTTAGGACAATTAAAACTTATCTAGTCCATCTATGACAACAGAGAAGCTTATGGGTCGTGCCTGTGGGGCGACTGTTACGCAATAGCTGCAAACACATTGTCGATCGTCCTTACATGAACCATCCATGTCTGTGATAAATCATACGCATAGATTACAACGACTTTGCCCGTAAAAATAGAGACAGGTCCTAGTGGACTAGTTATTTCCCAGGCCAAAGTCAGTGCCTGTAACTGACGGCTAAAGGAGATGACAGCCATTTGAGTTCAGTGGTGCTAACATGGCCGCTGTTCAGCTGTACTGTTTCTGTGCCTTGTGTAATCAATGAAGGGAGGCAGTGATGGTTTTGTTTTGTTTTGTAACAAAAGTGTGCTTGTATTGTTCATCTTACATAGAGTACGCTGATGTCTACTCTCATAATTTTACTTTTTTTTATAGCTCACGTCCTGCCGTGAATTTCTCATCATCTCATATTTTACCAGGATTTTGTTTTCCTAACGTAGCGTTTCATCATTGTAATCATTTTCGGCTTTGAATCGTACTCGTGGATACTGTGGCTCGGCTTGCCGTTGATCCTGACAACGGTTCATGGTGAAGGAGATTTTGTTTTCACTTTAGTCTACTATGTGGCTAACCAATCCTGACTGTCTTTGTTACGAAGTTTGCTCTCACACCCTTACCAATCCTATTTCCCGCCGTTTACACTGTATCTGGGGTATGTGGATGTAAGTCAGAATGGTTCAGCGCAACCCAGCTTGTAATGTATACACGCAGACATTCATGACTTCATTCATGATGGCAAGCTAATCAAGACGTAGATTATTCCAACCAGTGTGATGCTGTTTCTTTGATTGTAATGGTTATTCTCCTATAGATGCATGAGTATTTTGGACAAGCTATTCTATTATTTGCTTTACGGGGTGGTTTGTTTAGTCGTCTCCGTGGTGAACTGCCGAAATGTCCATTTTCATTTACCGTAGAGTTTCTTTTCTCTATCTTCTCAACCACCTGATAGCTACGCGTGGTTTGATCAACATGGGCAATACGTGTTTTCTCAATGTGGTCATTCAAGCGCTCACTCACACGCCAGTGTTGCGTGATTATCTGTTGGCCGATCTACACCGATGTAACAATCCAGTTCGGTCACGCAACTGCCTGGCCTGTGAGATGATTCGTGTGACACAAGAGGTGAGAAATATCTATTTTCTTCATCTCTTACCAGTTGTACGTGCGGAAGTTTGTATAGTCGACCATAGGTTATCCATTTTACCTGCATACCGCTTGATTTCCCGTTCATCCATTCTTCGCATACCCATTATATATCGTCTGCTTTCTCTAAATACAGATCTACAGCCCCGCTCTCACGCCATTTGTCCCAAGCAACTTGCTTTATGCCATTTGGCTACACGCCAGCCATTTAGCTGGATATGAGCAACAAGATGCCCACGAATTTCTAATAACCCTGCTAACTCTGATCCATGGTCATCTGGTTGGCGAGCATATCCCTCTTGGAGGTAAGTCATTTGACTATCTGAGTAACTTTCTATGCGTCGGACACACACGCACTGTGCCAGGTGCGTTTTTACTAGTCGCTGATAATCCGGTTTTCATGTTGGAATTGGTGGTTATTTTGTGGATTGCTTAAAGTGTATAAATTGATGTCTGGGGAGTTCCGTCCTCTGTGTCCAATGTGCTTGCATAGCGCCGTGATACTAATACGGACCGTCTATCTCTGACTCATCTGTTATGTAAGTTGGACCGCGGTGGCAAACGGTTTACCGCGCAAATTTTGCTGAAAACGTCGATCAGGTTATGATGTCAAATCTTGGCATTCTGTTTCGGGTTGCCATTTACAGAATAACTTCATTGAACACGGAAGTAATCGATTCCAGAAATAAAAACAGAAGAACTAATACGGCAGTGTTTCAAACTTCACGCTTAAAAACTATACGCTGAAACGCTTACGCATTTATGATGTCACCTCACTTGACGATTAGTCGTTTGCACCCCAAATGCCAAGCTCGTCGAACATACCAATACCAAAATCAATTTATTATATGAATTCCAGAGTAAGGCCGCACGCTGTCAATCAGTGCCATCCAGTCACTACGACTCCACTAGTCATTATGTAGATAGCGGTTTCCACTCCGTTGCTAGATGCTTCCATCCCTCTGATGTACAGGCTACCTTAGGACTATTGGATTCTACATTTGCCGCACTAACTGATAGTGGTTTTATAAACATTCGACTTTGGTGAACATCTGTTTTCAGTAGTTTTCATCAGGCTTTTATAGGTATATAAGTATATATAGTTCTCAGGACAAGTTACACGGGTCTTACAAGTTATTAGGGACCGGAGTTGTATTCAGAAGGGAGGCTCGCATACCAACTTTGACTGTCAGCATCAGGCGACCCACGATCGGTAGGAGTTCAAGCAGTTTTGGGACGGAAGGCTCAGGAGGTGATAGGCTTGTGCAGGCTTTTTTTAAAATGCTCACGAATTCCTTACGGTAGCCACCTTTCCGTTCTGTCCACATGATCTGCCTGACAACAACAACAACGTGAAAGGACTTCGACGCGATATGACGGCTAGCGCATTTCGATGACCTGTTAGGCTAAACTGGATGGTGTGACGACCACACCGATAGAGTCACACATACCAGGTAAGTCAGTAGGTGGAGGTCTTACAAATCACAGACTTCTGGCCATCCAGGTTGGGGATTGGATGAAGGTTGGCATCTTTTTCCGAAAAACGTTACAGTTCTGGTACACTGCCATCCACCCGATGCTTTGCGGTACAGGCTTGTGAGCCAAATTTTTTGATTGAGAACTTTAATCGTTCTCCTGTCTAGGTCTGGGCGTTGTGGCAGTATCTCAGCTCACATACAACCACGAATATTCACATCACCAACAATTTCGTACTGCATCAGACGTCTCGCAGTATAACCCTGGTCGCCCTATCTGCTGCATACAGCAGGGTGGAGAGGCGAAAATATGCTACTGCCGACCTCTCTTCCACTGTCTCATTATATTGAGCTCTTAAGCCCCTCTCGATCCCCATTTCTAGTAATTACTCTCCGGGTCTCACAACAGATATAGCTAATCACTACGTCGACAAGTCTCATCTCTTACCACTTAACCTTAGGCCTCTCTCCTCCGCTGCTGGGATCGAAAAGCGAATTAATATAGACGCTTTCAGCGTTCGCACTCTAAAACAGACCGCTCTCGCAAGAACGTTAGGCTCGTTACACGTCGATCTGTTGTGTTTCGAAGGCCAGAGTCCAGGACAGTAGTCAACGTATGGAACTAACGGCACCCGCACTGTCTACCCGATACTGGTTACACACTTCGGGTGACTTCACGACCGCCGCTATTGGTCAGGCTGGAGTGGGTATAGTTCTTAGCACGACGGTCGTAGCCGCATTTGTAGATTGGATTCCTGTCAGCAGTAGACTTTATGCTACCTTGGCAGGTTCTACGAAAGCCAGCTCCAGACGCAAAATCTTCAGAACTTTTCACTATCTGCTTATGCTCCTATTGACTATAGGGACGTCGGCGTCAAGGACGCATTTTACACGAAACTGGTCGTTCCCCTTCGATCGACATGTGGTTCTGAAATAGTTATTCTGGCTGGAGATATGAACATTCAGATCGGCCGCTTTGGTGAGGTCGAGTTTCGTTTAGGTGGTAGGTTTGGGTTGGTATCACATCGCTCGGATAATGGCCGGCGGCTGTTGCAACTGTGCGTTGAGTACAAGTTATTTTTAGCCAATACTAGTTTTATACGTCGTGCACATCATTGCTGTATTTGACGTCCTCTTTCTCCGAATCAGACTTGATCTCAAACAGACCCCATAGCCGTTAGTTATAGGTGGCGGGGTTCTATTCAGGGTTGTCATCCCTTTTGGAACACATATTTAGATTCAGATAGTGTGTTAGTACGCTGTCGTTTCGTTTTTACTTTTGCTAGACAACGACCCGACTGACAGCAACGGCTGGCTATTGAGAAACCGGTTATGCCGTCGGTAGAGCATAATTATCAAACTAGCTTAGAAAAAAAGCTTAACAGTTCTCACCTTGAACATCTTAACAGCTGTTGGGTCCAAGTCTCATAGGTCAGTTAGGAAACAGGTACTGTTGTATGCTTCGCGGCAGTTCATGAGTTGGACAAACATTGAACTTCAGAAAATCTTGGAGTTGTTAGACGCTAGGCAGAACTTTCCTCCTGGCAGTTTGTATAACATGTTTAGGAGAGATATCTACATGTAGCTAAAACCTAGCCTGATTGCTGATCGTGATGCTTGGCTACTGGAGAAGGTTAAGGAAGTGGAAATCGCCTCGGCTTCAGAAAACACTCATACTCTTCAAGCTTGTGCGTGCTTTTGGTCCCAGGTGCGCGTCTGTCAGTGAAACTATCAGCATGGCACATGACACATCCATAATAAGTCTAACAGATTAAAGCACTAGGCGGAACACTTTGAGGGTCAGTTTAACTGGCCTGCTGCTTCTACTGTGTTGCCGCCAGAAACTGGCAATGTGACACTGTCCCTCACACCAGATGGTGTCGATCGTGATTTGAACTAAAGCATTATATGGCAAACTGAACATGCCAATGATTGGTCTTAGAGCGATGTTCCATCTTCGTGAGCTTTATAAACTATACTAACATTCCTGTTAGCTTGATACGCTAGAATGTGCGCCTATCAGCGACTTATTAATAGTTCATCTTGTGGAGTAATTTGGACAAAATTCTTCTTTGTCCAACCTTCTTGTGTCTTCTGAGATTTTACTCGATCCTACATAACCGACGACATTTTATTAGTTAACTCTGTATTCCACTTTCACTGCTAGAATGTTCTAGTTCGATTGCATCTTTTTAGTAGTAATTCATACTATAATTCTTCTGTTTGCCATCTATCCCAAAGCCACTTGAATTCTGATCAAGCGTAAACTACCTAATGTTGTCAATCGTGGCAGACGTGTATCCCACTCCTCCAATATACCACCACATTTCCCAGTGCCACCACTTCCCTTAGATTATTCACAACCTGTGTAACTTGTTACGTTTTTTGTATACAAATCACGTGATCTGACGAGTATTCCTGAAGACAACTATTTTCGAAGTTAATATTTTATTGATTTTACGGTATTTTAGAGAGGTCCGTAACAATGGTGTGCTTGACTTCCTTTATGCCATTGCAACTACGGTAGATTATCTAAAATTTGATTTTGAGTAGAATTCGACGACTGCTACATTCTACGTCCACAGATCCCGCGCCAGATACAGGTATACCCCCCAAGCGTCGCCTCACTGTGTCAGATCGTTTGTCCGACAATTCGGCTTCATCTTCTGATTCTAAGCCGGTTGAGTCGCGAAAGCCAATGGGACATTCTCGTATCCCGGTTAACGGTGCTAATATGTCAGATGAACCCGGTATTCATCCGGCTACAACCGGAGTGAAACGTCCTTGCCCGTCTGAGCCACATCCGTCCGATTCGGCCAGCTCCCAGACCTCAGTTTCCAGTTCACGAGATAGTGGAGAATCGTGCGATTGTATTGTTCACCAGGTAAATCTTCGAGACTCTTATTTTATGTAAATGGAAAAGCTGTGTCATTATGTGTTCTTTTTTAATTCCTACCGTCCTGTTTGTTGGTTAATTATATGATATTTGCCCGATCTGTATTCGTAGATCATCAGACAACGACAGCGCATTTTAGGGTCGTGGGCTCGACACAGCTCAGCGGTAAAGATGCGCAACAGACCTTGCCTGTTTTTGAACATTCCTACAGTATCTACCATAAGTTTGATCTTCTGTATCGCAAGCTAGTTCCAAATACCTTTTGGCGTAATAAATGATTTACTGATCAGTGTAGATGATAAGTAGATAAATGGATGTAATGAATGATGACTACTTATCCTGTTTAAGAAATCGCCAGCACGACTCTACTTGCCTATGTGTAGTTTCAAAAGTTGCTCGACCTT
>JTDE01021812.1:53766-67949 GCA_014338405.1 Paragonimus skrjabini miyazakii | reverse complement strand
TGAATGCCCAGATCGGCCACCTCGGTGAAGCTGAATCTCGTTTAGGTGACAGGTTTGCGATAGCATCACATCGTTCAGATAATGGTGGGTGATTGTTCCAACTGTGCGCCGAGCATAGGCTATTTTTAGCCAGCACTAGCTTTATACATCGTGCACGTCGATGTTAAACCTGATGCTTACCTTTTCCGAATCAGGCCTGGTCTCAGATAGACCACATAGCCGTTCGTTATAGGTGGTGGGGCTCCATTCAGGACTGTCGTTCTTATTAGACTACGCGTTGATATGTTGTTTCGTCTCTACTTTTGCTGGACAACGACCCCACCGACAACAACGACTGGCTACTGATAAACTGGTTATACCATCGGTAAAGCATAAATACCAAACCAGCTAAGAAAGCTGCCTTATTAGTTCCCATTCCGTTGATCCCCGACCTATGCTGCTACCTTGATGAAGTGGTCAGGCTTGTTTACTGTTTTGGTCCGGCGGGCTATGCTGACTAGGACTCCGGTCCTTCCAGGTGCAACCTTGTCAGACGGGCCAAAGGAGAGCAGTCACACGAGAAACAGTTACACTCTTAGGATTGTATGTCGTACTGCTGACCGCGTAGGAGTGCTTAGGTAATGAGGCACGATCCTATAGGCATACAGCAGAACTATTTTTATAGTTGCGGCACTGTTGTCTTCCGTATCGAGAAGAATGGGGTCAGAAAGAGTACCCTAAAACGAAGAGTCTGTGGACTCAAATCAGAAATGTGTTGTGTATTCATTATATCGGCGCACGCTCCAACGGACAGCTGTTCAGATGCACTCGTTGACCTTCTGAGGCAAACTAAACACTCAGACATCATCGTACTGGCGGGCGATTTTGACGCTCAGTTTCGTCGTCTTCCTCCGGAGTAGAAGCGGCTGGGAGGTATGCTTGGTGTTCGGGCACAATGCACCGACAATGGCGAAAGATTGCTGCAACCGTGCGCATCCCATGTTTTAGAGCACTGCATTCCAACACAGGAAGAAGCACTTTGTTACATGGAGACCTCCTTGTGCTTCTCAGCCGAGGACACAGTTGGATCATATAACAGTCAGTTACAGATGGTGCAACTCTGTTAAATACCGTCGTGTCTTTTGGAGCAACCATGCAAAGTCTATATGACAACCACAGAGGCATCAGTTTGGTGTCAACTGCGTCCATGTTATTCACTGGCCTCATTCTACGTTGGCTCACTAAGCCCAGAGAAAGTCAGGCACGCGAATAACAGACAGGATTCCGATCCGGTTGGGGTACGTTGATTACATTTTTACCATGCGACGGATTTGGGAACATCGGCACTCTTACAGACAGCCGACAGTCGTGATCTTTTTGGACCTGAAGGCTGTTTTCGATTCAGTTGCTCGTAACGTTCTCTGGAGCTGTCTTCTTCGCAAGGGATTTCCAGGGAAATACGTGAATCTATTAAGATCACTGTATGCCCACTCTGTAAGCAGGGTGAGAGTTTATGGTCAACCTTCTGGGGTGTTCATAGCTTCTAGTGGTGTTCGTCAGGGATGTCCGATTTCCCTTGTTTAATTTTGTCATAGACGACATTCTGGAAATTGCGCGTGAGGATTGCAATGAGCTTGGTGTTGAGCTTCTTGCTATGGAGTACGCGGATTACATTGTTTTACTTAGCCTCTCTGCCAAATACATACAGACCATGATGATCAAGGTGAATGACCGGGCTGGTTTGTATGGAATGCGCTTCGCACTTTCAGAGTGCAAAGTGCTGCTTCAAGACGGGTATTTTCATTCCTACTTTCCCCATTGCAGGTAATCCGCCTAAGACTGAACAGTTTCAAATACTATCTATCTCATCAGCTTGTAATATTGTTGATGAGATATCAGCGAGGATAACAAAGACACGAGTTGCGTTTGCCAAACTGCACTTAGAAGAATAAAAGATGTAATCTAGAATCATCACTGCTTGGAAATTGTCATCTGCTTGCTCGTGATCAGTCAGTCTTCCATTAGGTTGGAACCTTATTTTGAGATTCTGTGAGCACCACGACCACTTCTGCATTACTTAATTTGTGTCAGCACTGAACAAGAATGATAGACATGATCGGCCTCCACACGTCACTGGTTTTACCGAATCTATTAAACGGTCTACCTTAGATTCTTCCTTGGACTGAAGTATGAAAATAGAGTGCCTGTAATGTGTTCACATATCTGTGCATTATACCTCGTCTTTCACTTTACAGCATACAGCTCGATCAGCTAAGTCGACTGCACTTTTGTAGTTGAGGCTTGCTATATTTGTTGGTTGATTGTACTTACGACACTACTGTTGCATTTAGGAATGAGTTATAAACTGATCTACAAATCCTCCTCGCGCACCATACCCTGCTAATTCATGCCCTTTGTCGAACATTTACTCTGTTGTCATAGTATTTGTCAGATTTAATGACTACCTTCGATTCAAGGGCTCTTGACTTTCTCTTGAAACTTCTCCCTTGCAAGGTAGTCCCGGATAAATATATGGATCTGTTACGGCCACTGTCTATTCAGTGTGAGCAGATTGGGAGGGGGATGTAGTTATAGACGGTAGTCTCAGATATTCAACATTACCGGCTCTTTGTCCGATCTCCCCCTTCCCATTCAACTTATTCACAGACGACCTTCGAGTTCATGCACACAAGACTCGAATGACCGTTACGTGCAGTTTGCTTCCTGCGCTAAGCTGTTAGACAGTGTTCAAACGAAGTAGTTTTGCTTAGACGTCTCCGCGGAAAGTTTGCAGTCCATGGCGAGTGAAACGGATGATCTCGCTGGTTTGTTCGCATTACGCTCCTCACTTTCAAATTGCAAGGTGGTGCTTCCAAACTGGGAAGTTCCATGTTCTTTATCGCGAACAAGCTGCTTAAGATAACAGACCGTTCGGCCTACTTGATCAGCACTGTCTGGTCAGTCTGTAATGTTGTTGGTGGGACGTTTTTACGTACAGCTGTTTTTAATCATTAACGGCGGGCTTTTATGGCTACGTGAGTTGTGCGATTTGTGTATGCACATTAGAACAACCTAACGGTTAGTAAGGCGTAAGCATGGCGTGTATCAGTGCTGACGGAGGGTGGGTTTGTTAGTCTATATGCGAGGGTGGCTCATATGCCCGTTGATGTTGTGTTCATACTTATTCGGGCTTCAAGTAGTTCGGGAACAATTAGCCTAAGGTTTTGAGGGTGTGTATATACTGTTATTGCGTACACAGCCATGGATTGTGCAGTCTGATGACCATAGCTCCTGTTACTAATGTCGGTCGGATTTGGACAACTCCGGAGTGGTATTGGCGAACCTTTTAGGTACTTCGGAGTTCTTTCAGGTTTACTTGATTGTCACGACCCGTACTATAACCAACTGTTTTCAACTCACTTTCACGATTCCTCAACGAAAGCCGCCTGATGGTTTTTCCAACAGTCGGCTTGATCAACACACGTGTGAGAATAAACACAGCGAGAATCCTGACAAACTATCCTTAAAGTTTTGCACCAATACCGGATGTCATTAGACGATAGTATAACCATTGCTGCAGACAGGCACCTCTGACCACATTCGAAAGCTGACAACTGGTAAACCTCTATGGGATAAATGGGCAAGAATATGCTTTTTTCCTCTGTCTAGACGATATCGTAATTCGTTTTCCAATAGGATCCCTTGGAAATATTCTTTTTGACCAAGAATACATCGAATCTGCTGTTGTTCGTCCTGTAAATTGTACGGTATGTTAAATCTCTGTGTTCTAGTTTTCATACAGTAAGCCAAGCTTCTTTGGTACCTTTGAGGAACGAAGCTGGGAACAAGTAGGAGCGTTCGAAACCGATGGGTGCGTGTCTTATAGCAGACAGGCTTACCTTCCTCACACGCCCAACACTTACCCCGCACTCTTTCAGTTGACTGTTCCATCCCATACCCTTGACTTGTAATTTCCGTATATAATCTGCACATATTTTCCTACTGAAAGTTCGGTGAAAGGTGATCGAGAATAGCTGTTTACAAAACTGGTTTTATGTTACTTGTACGGAAATGTGATGGGGATGGTGACAGCACTGATTATCTTTCTTAATCTACGTCAGAAGGACCCCCGGTTGTCGTCGAAAGAGAGGATGTATATTGCCTATCTACAATCCACTCTCTTTCATGGTTCGTCGTCATGACTTGTTTATGACAGAGATAAATGGACTTGCAATGTTCGAACATCGTTGTCACCGGCAAGCAACCTGTAACAAATTGACAGTGACAGCGCTCGCCGGCGTATGCGAATAAGTATAAAGACTTTATTAGTGTCTCTGGATTTATGTACAGCTTCCATTTCATCAAGCTTCTTGCTTGACGATTGAGCTGAAATATCTCACCTGTCATCTGTTGTCTGTGAGTACCTTCCAAGTTAAATCACCAAAACGCTGGGATCCTGTATTTTTGGAGCCATTGGACCACAGTCATCACCATCATAGACAGCAATACATCAGTGGTTCACACTGATGCTTAACTGCCACACAACCACGAAGACGAAAAAGCAAACCCTATATAGGAAGAGAGAAGGAAAAGGGAGAGGACCTAACCAATAAAAAATAGCTACGTCTACATTCAAACATACAACATCAAGGCGCCTACCCCTTGCAAACAAACAACCGAGCTGTAAATGAAAGTAAGGCGTCATCAGCAAGACAGCTTACTTGCGGCTTTCACTGCCCCGTGTCATTAAGTGCACTCACTTCACAGACAACTCGGACAAACAACGACAACATTCACGCCACTGAGCTTGGTTAGCCGTCATCTCATCTTGTTGTATGACAGGCAGTTTCGTTGTGAGTAATATACTACTCACAAGTAGTATGTTACCCACAGGCAACGTTCAGGAACAAAAGGGCAAGCTGCGAATGCCAGGAAGACGGAGGACAAGGAGAGACTATCGAAATAGTGTGTACGCGCTCGGCAGAAGTTCCACCAAGGCGAATGACAATGATGGATTTGAATGCATATCTAACTTGCAAATGAGTATACGCGTTTGTGGTTTGATTTTTGACATGACCTATATGGGCGTTTGTGCAATAAACGAATTCTCAGGCCAAGCGTCTTTTGCGGTCACAACAACCTAACGTCTCAAGCCACGGACTCTTCGAGTCGCGAGGGCCCCAGCCCGGGAGACGAGACCACAGTGCCGCATGGTACTGTGCTTGTCTGAATCGCCTATGAAATTTAGCCCCAGTATATCTTGATGTTTTCTCGTTTCTGTTATTGAGGTTATATTCTGAGTTAGTTAGGTACACATTTCTCACCCTAAACAGCTATCTCGACGGTTAACCGTTTCGGTTGGTGTGGTCGTAGCCCAGCATAATTAATAATGCAGCGAAAACACTAGCACCTGGCCTGAGTTTGGGCATGATTCCAGTGTACCCAACTATCCTTACTTAGGCTGCGCCATCTATGACACCTGTCTGGGACCAGTCATTCAACGGAGTGCGGCAAGCGTAGCAGTTGCGCCCACTGCGTCTAAGATTAGTGCTGGACGTGCATTTGTGACAATATCCCACCACTATCAGAGTGGCGTTGTGCTAGTTCATATCTGTAACATAAGCGGAGCTCGATGTCAATTTGTCGGTTGATCTGGGCGGTCATATCCGTGGCTGAAATGGCTAGATGAAAACATTGTGTCGACCTTTAGAGAACCGTTAGGTTCGAGTAAAAGATGTTCTCAGTTGCGCCGCTCTTTGCAGTCACTTGAAGTTTGAGAAGAGACACCGAGAGGATTTGAAGGTTCGATCTTGAGATCATTCAAATGGACAGCATGGAGCTTGCCGCTAACGGAAATTCGGTATGGTTGTGGCTGTTGTGCTGAAGACTGCGTTTACTCTAGCATGTTTGATACCAATATTCATAATCAACCGAACTACACAGACAACATGAGACAGACGGTGTGAGTGTCATCCGTCCGACAAGTTGACTGCTATCCTGGATCCTAGTCTCTGAAGTTCGACTGTCATTTATTTTCGTTCAGTAACGTCCAAACATGCATGGCTTGTTGATCTAACTGTTTTAGAATATGAGCGTTGAATGCACGTATGTTAACTCGCTCCCTGACCTAAGATAAGGACGAAAGAATCCAGACTGAGCTGTAGGATATGGGATTTATCGGGACATTAGTTCTGCTGCAGTCATGTATGCTCGCTGTGAGTGCCTGAATGCGCATTTGTTTCCAGCCATCTCCGGCGTTGTCCACTTAATGTAACGTTCGAAAAATGTGTCCGGTCTCCCCGCTTCTTTTCCGACCATATGGTGAGTGATTTTCCGGGGGAAGCGCTCGGAGATTCCAAGGACCTCGGATTGGAGCTACGGCTATGTAGTAGGCTGACTGATATTTAGTATACAGAGAACGCTATTTTACTTAGATTTTTGGCAAAGAACATTCTGCACGTGTTAAATTAAATGATACGGTTAGTTTATGTGGTATGACCTTTGCACCCTCACAGTGTAAAAGGTTGCCACAGGATTGATTATGCACTGGTCCTGTTCTTTTTGTTGCATGCAGGTCTTCGGCAACTGTCGAGTGCATTGCATACCTGGGTACTTTCATCTCATCAGCTTGCAGTCCTGCTGGAGAAGTGCCCTTAAAAACGACGAAAGTATGTAGTTCATCTGCCTATCTTCGTCACTTGTGGCGTCATAAAGACGTCAGATTGTTTATTAAATGTGGGGTTTGCAGTTATTTTGTGCACCCACATCTTTTCTGTGGATCAAATTCTTAGCCCATTCTTGCTGAAGATGCATATGGACCCGTTATTTCACCCCTTGTCTCCTCCAGTTAGCCGACATCAAACGGGCTGACTGTGCAATGCAACATTCCGTGAGCACGCATTTTCGAGGTGGCAAGTTTGCAACCGCTAACCTAGGTGATGTAAATACATTGTTTGTCTGATTAAATAACATATTGCTTGCGCTGACGAAACGTCTACCACTTCTGCGTATAGTTAAATGTGACTGCTGCTTGTTGAGATCAACCGCAGGGCAGCGAGACCTTGACTACCCCGTTGAGCAAAGCTTATGAGTTCTGTCTAACCGGTTGGTGAGTTCTCGACCACTCCCACCGCTAGTTAGAATCTTCTGAGGCATATCAGTGTGTTTCAGTCTATGGCGAGTTGTTGACCTGCTGTTCTTGAAGCCTCTGCTGTTTTTTTGTCCACGCCCCGTGTTCTCTTACTCTTCGTCTTTATTGCGTTCGTACGTATTGGTCACTGTGTTACTTCTTGCACTGTGAAGACCGACGGCAGTCCGAGTCATGTTAACCACCGGTATGGCGGTAGGCACAAATCAGCAAGACCAATGCAAATTATACGTTGGTTGTAATGATTACTTTAGCTTAGTTCCACCTTTTGTTTGTTTTTGACACGCTTTTCACTTTATGTGATCTTTTTCATGTTAATCCAGGGTGAACCATTAGTCCAACCTCCAATTGAAACTTCCCCGTGCAAACTCGAAACTGGTCTTCTCACAGCTGATGCACCGCCTAATTTTATTTCTCGTCCTGGCTTAAAACGATCAGCTCAGAGCTTGACCCCACCGCCTATTCAGTCTGTTGTCAGTGTTGACAGCGAGCTATCAAAGGTCAGTTTCCGCTTTCTCCGCCTTTTACTGTTTTTCGTTCATTTTAGCGTCCTAACTTTGATAAGCACCAACCGATTATGCAAGCGAACAGTCCATTTCGGACTGCTGGAGCAGTGGTAAGCTATTTTCTCATCGTTGTGTACTGTCTTATATTAAAATCAATCATTGACAGTGGCGTTATGGACGTCTGGCAGCTGGGTTCTTAACTTCCTCGTGTATCACTTGTTTTTTGGTATAGTGTTTTTCTCCTGGAGAGCCTTTGAGAATGTTAATATTCTTGAAGTCAGACCTCGGCTCGGGTCAGAACTCGATGACTTATCGTAATCCTTTAACACACGTAGTATAGTGCAATAAGGTTGCCCAACCTCTCATTTGTTAATCGATTTTTCTTTGGGCCATCTGCTAGAAAGCACATTGATGGACGATGAAGACAATGGTGTGGAAGCACTCACAGATTTAAGACTTGAAGTATGTAGACGATACTAACCTGATCTGTACTTCCCCACTGACTGCTCGTACCTGTCAAATACAGAGTTTTGTTTCATGGTTGATAGCAACCTTGTGTAATTATTATTGGGGTTAGTCGAAGTGTGCTGCTACCTTGAGGATCGTATAGGCGCTGGCAAACTCTCAGCTGATATCACACATCTTATAGTTAATGTCAGGATGGCGTTTTCCACCTTAAATTTCTTGTCTCACTGACGTAATTTGTCTTTTTTGACGGATCAAGTGTATGATGAAACATTACAGATAATCTTGCTACACGGCAGGGTTATCTAGCCATCCCTCACGAGAGTCTTCAGGAAGTGTTTCTCATGAACCGCTGAAGCAGTAGCACCGTGTGATAGGAACGTAACATGCAATGACAACGTTTCCAGGATATACATACTACCAATTACTAGCGTAACAGTTTCATCTCACAAACTTCGTTGGCTCAAACGCATCTCACGTACGTCAACCTGTTTTGTCACTTCGGGCTGTGTTTGACAGCGTTGAGTTGACGGGAAACAACAGTCTGGCGGTCAGTGTATGATCTGTGTTCAGGACCTGAAAGTTTTGCCTTAGTAGTGTCCGGCTTGCAGATTGGAATGTACAAGACAACGAACATTGTCAGTTCACTATCCACTTTTTTCACGCTTCACGCTCATTTTTACCTTGTATTTGTTGCGACTATAACGCCGTAGACTTGTTATCGGTTGATTTCATATCATCATTATATTTATGTATATCCTTTCCTGTTGTACGATCCTTCCCAATCACGTCATACAGCTGCAACAGAATATTCACTCCAAACAGACTGACAACCATCGTTCATTGGCTGCTGGTTACGGATCGTCCAGGCGAACGCTTGGCGGACGGTGAGTATGTTCGTTTTTTAGTCGAGCTTCTATAAAGATGATCACACGTGACGACATTTTTTTCCTGCCTAGCATACGTTTATTGGCGCAGTGATGAGCACACCCACCTCTCGAGCATGTGAACTAGAGTTTAGTTACCGATCGGATCGGGTTTTTGCACTACCAATAGGCTGCAACAAAAGCGACCTTCCGAATGTATCACTTTTTCTGAAGGTGACTGACTTAAAAGCCTGTTTGAATACGAAAGCTACACATGCAATCAACGCAGATGATTCTCCTCCACCTCCTGCCAAAATTGTTGCTCTAGGATTTATAAGCAACGCGTATGTCTCGCTCCCGTTTCCCCTTACCGCCCTGAATTCAGTCCTCGTGATTTTTTACTGGTCTTTTATATTCCCTTTGTCTGTCGTTCTCTTTACCAGTCGTGGACCAAGTCATCATTTCGTCCCGCCGGTCCCTTCTGGCCCCAGTTCAGCTACAAACAGTGATCCACCTGATTTTTCGTCCTCCAGTGTGTCACAGTCGAAGGAGGATGGACCACCCCTTGGTGATGAGCGTCTGAGGCAGTTTGACCAGAAAACAGTTGATATGATTATGAGTGAGGTACGTTTGTATTCTGTTGTAGATTAGAGGACGTCAGACGAAATCACTTTTAAACATTCGCTCTCATTATTTTGTCAACAATTCTAGCTGTAAATAGTTTCTGGTGAATTATGAATCAGTGAGTTAGGTTTTCGAGAATATGGATTGTTATGAAGATTCTTCGGTTTCTATCAACTGAGTGCACTTCCCGTGCCTAGTCATTAACCAACTTTGAATGTGTTTGTTTTCGCCCGTAGATAATGGGTGCCAAAAGTCAGGTCACATGGGACGATATTGCTGGCCTGGAGTTTCAGAAAAAGACATTGCAAGAAGTTGTCATCCTTCCAATGCTTAGGCCGTGAGTCATATCACTGTATTTCTCGGTATATTGCTTTTATACTTGTGAACTAGTTTATTTTGGTTTACTTTTGTAGTCCCTGATGTTTTTAAGCTGGCCGTCTGAAATTGTTTGGATTTTTTTCAACGATAATTTGTTCTCATAGCACTACTATTCCTATTAGTGTTGATCTGGACAGTCATTTGGGACGTTGGATGTTTGTGCGCAAAGCACGTGCGCTCCACTATTTATGCCCTGTTCACATTGTTCGAACACACTACAAAACGGCCGTCGTTTGTTAGCTCTGAATAGTGATCACACAGATCTAAACTCTGTGGTCGTAGTGGATGCCGAATGTTTTCCCGATGGGTTCATTTCCGTCCTTGATTATTCCTCGTCACCAAAACCAATCAGTACTGATGCTAAACTGCCACACAATAAGTTGGAATTAAAAGTAGGATTAATACTGGACTTTATTTTGTTTAACCTCTTGTCCAAACTCACACATCAAACCTCTCGAGGCGACCGGGCAACCTGGTCATTACTCACAAGCGAAAGTGGTTGAGTGTTCACATATGATAATTCGGTCGTGCTTAATGTGAGCTCAATGGCGCAGTGGTATACACGGTTGCATCATGAACAGCGTGGCCGTGGTTCTAGTCCCGGCAGTGGCGAGGATATGCACTACTGACGAGCTCTAATGAGAGCGAAACTCGAGTCTAGTGCTCCTGCTGTTCGAAAGGGGCCGACTGGAAAGTCGATGGGAATGTGACAGCTGCGATCATTTGTGGGTGATGTTCAATCTATATGAAAACCTCAACCTATTTATTTTGATACTGTGAAT
The DNA here is from genome assembly GCA_014338405.1 of Paragonimus skrjabini miyazakii. Classification (NCBI taxonomy): domain Eukaryota; kingdom Metazoa; phylum Platyhelminthes; class Trematoda; order Plagiorchiida; family Troglotrematidae; genus Paragonimus; species Paragonimus skrjabini miyazakii. The sequence continues at coordinate 57,202 of JTDE01021812.1, read as the reverse complement.
ATACCCGGTTTAGTCGAGAAGAAATGCGAAGCAAACAAGCTCGTTTTCGGTTTTTCATCATCAGACGAAATGAAACACATTTATATGGGTTCGATGGGGGTGGTAGATAACATACCACTGAAGCAAAAGATGTCAGTCAACAGCTTCTGTCTGGTTTGAGTCATGAGACTCAGTTACATAACATTATCAATGTGAGTTGTACGAAAATGCTAGAGATGTCAAATTTATGCGATCATGTACGCAAACCCAGGATAGAATGATCGCACAGATGTGACGTATCTCTTGCAGATTTCGTACAACTCACGTGGACAGTGTTATGTAACTAAGTCTCATGACTCAAACCAGACAGAAACTGTTGACTGACATCTTTCGCTTCAGTAATATGTTATCTACCACCCCCATCGAACCCATATAAATGTGTTCTATTTATTTCGTTCCGTTTTGTAGTTTTCCCACTTACAAATGCAAATAATTTTCTGTAATGCATATCCTCGCCACTGCCGGGACTAGAACCACGGCCACGCTGTTCATGATGCAACCGTGTTTACCACTGCGCCATTGAGCTCACATTAGGCACGACCGAATTATCATATGTGAACACTCGACCACTTTCGCTTGTGAGTAATGATCAGGCTGCCCGATCGTCTCGATAGAAGACACAGCTTATTCATAATCGTGACTTACCGAAATGTTCTGTCTCACATGTAATCTATCAGTTCACTTGCAGTTGCGGTGACGTCTATATCGGCAGAACGGATCAGTGCTCACGACAAAAAATGGCTGAACATATGCCTAAGTGGTTGGTGCGCGCCATGACGCAACAGGCAATGGAAACAGAGTGACTGAGACGAAATCCAACCTCATCCATTGCAAAACACATCATGGAAGCAGACCACGTTTTTGACCCCGCCAACACGTTCCAAGTGTTGTTGCGTAATCGGAACCCGAAATGGCCGCCTCCCCTGACGCAGCTCCCCAGATATACAGACCGGTCAATAATCTCGATGATTTCATTACCTAACAGTAACTCTACGTAAACATAGCAATCTTGTAGAATCATTTTGCATTTTGAGGCTGCAAAGCGCATTCCGAACTACTCAGTGGAACGCGAAATAGCGTTTAGCGTTGTTTGTGCCACTGGAAAGTTGTCAAACAGCAACACCTTACCGTCAGCATAATCAAGATCATTTAGCCTTTCGCCAGGTAGGAGATCCACACCGGCATCATTTGAGTACCGCAGACAGTCCTCCATTATTTCGTCCCTGACGAAATTGAACAAAAATGGTGAAAGAGGACAGCCTTGACGAACACCGCTCGTGGTGCTAAAACTGTCATAAAGCTCACCGTAAACCCTAATCTGAGCTGAACTATGGGAGTAAAGCGCCGATAGTGTGTTCACATACTGCAGGTCGATCCACTGAATCAAACGCACCTTTATAGTCGAGAAATACCGCAATTGTTGGCCGGCGGTACACATGATGCTGCTCCGAAATTTGACGAAGGGTAAAAATATGATCTATACATCCCCGACCAGGACGAAACACTGCCTGTTCTTTTCTAATGTTTACCCCCCGAACTGCAGTGAGTCGACGAAGTATAATGGATGCCAGAACCCTTAAAATAACTGGGGTCAAATTAATTCCCCTGTAGCTTTCGCAAGAGATCCCGATACCTTTCTTAAATATAGGAACTATTACCGCGTGACGCCAGCACGGAGGGATGGTCTCCGTCATCCACACAAGTTGAAACAGCTGAGTCAAGGCCTCGACTAACACCTCTCCACCTTCTTTAAAAAGTGCCGGCACGAGATCATCTGGACCAGCAGCCTTATGATGACTGAGAGCCGAGATGCAATCGCGAACCTCAGTCTCAGTGGGTGGTTCTAAATCTACCGACCGGGGTGCTACGTCACAAGTTTGTGGTGGCAGCACGGTAGAAGCAGGAGACCAGCTAAATTGACCCTCAAAGTGTTTCACCCAACGCTCCAACCTTCTGGACTTATTATAGATTAGTGTGCCATCTGCCTCGCTGATGGCTTCACTGACAGCCGGTCATCTGGGACAAGTAGCACGGATCAGCTTGAATAGTTTGCCGGTGTTCTCCGAAGCGAAGGCGGTTTTCATTTCCTTAACTTTGTTCACTAACCAAGCCTCACGATCAGTCTTTAGACTACGTTTCAGCTTCCTACGGATATCTCTTCTGGACTTATTATGTGAACTACCAGGAGAAACCTTCCGTCTGACTTCTCACAACTCCAGAGATTTTTCTGAGATCCAGTATTTGTTAAACTTGTGTACCCCGGTGCCGCATGCTACGGTACCTGCTTTCTGCGACTTGTGTCCAGCATCTATTAGAATCTTCGGAGTGAGTACCACTAAGGCAGCTTGGGCAGTTCTTCGTCGGTGTTGATTCTAGAAAAGTGTTCACAACAAACATTGTCTAGAAAGTTTTAATTGTTCTGAGGGTGGCCAAAAAATGACGCAGGAAAAGCTCTAGTCAAAATTCTGTAAGTCATACAATGAAAATATTTTCGAGTACTTGTAGTAAGCTTTCAAATACGCTTAAAGAATGTGCATCCATTCAATATTCGACTTTGTCGATGTGGTGCTGTTTCCTTGCATTAAAGCGGGAAAATTCATTGTGGCGTTTCGAACGAGTAACGACGAATATGGCGTTAGGTTTTCCAAATGTTACAAGCGAGCTGATGTTTGAAAGTATGGATTCGCATCCGTTCGAATACCTAAAACATTAGTGAGACGTAATGCCTAATTCTTCACAAAATCACAAAACTGTATTACAAATTAGAACACCGTGTATGAATAAGAGAAAATGGTGATCCACTGCTAAGTGTTACGAGTCACTCTCAAAATACAGTTTAAAACGGTTACTATTATATCTGTCTAAGTGAGCTTATCACAAAGTGGGATAATTTTGAGAATTCTTCTTTTACAACCTGCAATGCTGATCTATTCTGACTTCACAATGATAGGACCAGTGTTACGTTATTTTTCCCCTTACGGTCTTTCAGAAAAAATGACGTTTACATGACATTAGACGTAAATTAAACCCACCAGGAGATTGTAGGCTTTTAGCCATTCACCCGTACATTCTTCAGTAGATCACAGAAATGCACGCTTCTGTTTCTCTGGTCTGAATATTCTTGTGACCCATTCTTATGAAAATACTAGTATTTATGTATTGTATATCCCGCTGAACACCAGTTGGATCAAACATATTGTTCATTATTACTGAAACTAGGTTCCCTTGATTCAGTTCACCAATAACGATAGAGGACATATCGTGTAATCGAAACCCGAAATTGCTTGCCTTCTCCGAGGCAATGTTAATCAATACTCGCCGTCCGGTCCTGTGTGTGCATAAACTGTTGACTCATGCAGTTTGTCTGCCCTAGAACTGATAACAGTCCTTGTTTCAT
>JTDE01021812.1:39802-53666 GCA_014338405.1 Paragonimus skrjabini miyazakii | reverse complement strand
TATGTTAAACGCGACCGAGACGTTTTAACCTATAAAGGGAAACTGTTCCACGTAAATAGAGGCTGTCAGATCACAATACATAGTGTCAGAACTCAACACTATGTAGTTGATGCCCCCTACCTCACATTGACGATGCTACACAAACAGCAATTGTCAGAAACAAAGGGCCTCTGAATATAATAGACACAGAGTGACCAGGTTTCCAACGCGCTGAGCTGTCAGTATATACACTACTTACTAACGGAATCCGGATGTCATTCCAGTGTCAGAGATGCTTCAGATTAACGAATACCAACCGAGCTTTTGTGATAGGTCAGCACTGATGCCAGCTGTGATAAACTGTCCAAGGTAAAAGTGAGCATGTGTGACCACTTCGGGATGGGAATGCTTCCCAGTTATTTCAGTCCTCACACAGAACACTTTTCGACGGTGTCGAGGATTACTGTGGCTTATCAAAACACAATTAGGGTTGACCGCTGATAGATATAGTGTGCGAGCAGCTGAATAAGGGTGAAAAGCTGAGCAATGTGCCCATGGCTTGTAAGAATCTCAGCCTGGTCCCAGGGGCAATGCGCTCATGGTTTTCAAGTAACGTGTGGAAGAAAACGGATACTAACGGTTTGGACGCAAGTGAAATCAGATCAATTTATCGAGATTAAAGTGAATGCTGTGTAAGCCCTTCAAAAGGACAAGACTGACTGTCTTTTCTTCAAGTGCGGGGAGAATTCACACAATTATAATAATGGTAGAACATAATAGACTCCTCACCAACCAGCGCGTCGTCGACGTCTTTGAAAAGTGCTGAAGGCAGGTCATTTGAACCGGGCTTTTCGATGTGTTTTTCGCAGTTCTGCTTCTGTATGGCATTCTGAGAGGTCAAACCAAGGAGTACAATTGAGTTTATAAGAGATAACTAGTACATGGTGGAGGTCAGACCACTAGTCAGAGTGCTCCACTCATAGTTCTACGCGTCTGTAGATTTTTAATCGGTGAACAGACAGTTTCGCTACTCATCTCATCAACACCAGCGATGCAGATAAAACCAGAGGGCTGTTGGTAATTTCTGAATACTGCAGAAAATTTCATTTTGGTTGTTCATCCTAGCCAATTGTGTGATAATCATTTTGGGTCCGTGTTTGTGGAAGAGCACGCCACGTGATGGCGTGACATCCCGAGTGACGAACGTTGGGGCTGACGTGGAACAAATGATATGAGCACAATCTCATCCGACGCCCGGGCAAAAATCGTTCCGGATTGAACTGACCCCCCAACCGGTCAAGCCATCCATAAACTGTTGAGTCCGAAGGCACCTCATCATTTCATCATCATCGACAGCAATACATCGGTGGTTCTTACTGATGCTTAACTGACACACAACCGTGATGAGGAGAAGACCTCAGCCAAGAAAAAAGAAAAGGGGAGATGATCTGACTGTTGTGAGCCAAGAACACGGATGACGCAAAGGTTGTTTATTTAGGAAACCAACACGAGTTAGATGTTCAAACGGGACAAGAAACAAAAACACTCATTTGCATATGGCAATCGTCCCAGTAGGTCCCGGCTGCCACAGACGCTAATGCTCAACTACGTTGCGTAGACAGAACTATTCCATGTCATACTGCACTGTGGTGTTGGTGTGATGTTTCTTCCTGTGCGTTTCCTGCGGCTACTTTGATGGCGAACTCCATGTTGTCGCCTCACTACTCATCATCATCATCATCATAGACAGCAATACATCAGTGATTCACACTGATGCTTAACTGCCACACAACCATGAAGAAGAAGAAACAAACCTTGTTTAGGAAGAGAGAAGAAAAAAGAGGGAGGGGAGGGGACCTAACCACTAAAAAAGAGCTACGTCTACATTCAAACATACAACATCAAGGCGCCTACACCTTGCAAACAAACAACCAAGCTGTAAGTGAAAGTAAGGCGTCATCAGCAAGACAGCTTCCTCACGGCTTTCACTGCCCCGCGTCATTAAATGCACTCACTTCACAGACAACTCGGCCAAACAACGACAACATTCACGCCACTGAGCTCGGTTAGCCGCCATCTCACCTAAAGTTTCAAGCCACCGACTCTCTGAGTCGCGAGGGCTCCAACCCGGGAGACGAACCCGACCTACAGTGCCCAATCCCTTCGTGAACGATTTCATTTGTCTACGCCAGGTCATCATCTGTCCACCTCGCACCTTACGCCAATCGGCCGCAGCGTCGGCAAACAGTGCTCGGTGTGGCAAACGACTAGCTGGCATCCTTAGTACATGACCTAACCACCTGAGTCTGTGCAAATGTAAGGACTGAACGAAAGAACTCGTTTGACAATCAGTGCCGAACACCCGCTTCCTAACCTCCTCGTTGCTTACTCGTTGGTGCCACCCGATACAAGCGATTGAACGCAGAGATCGGTGGTCAAATACCTGGAGGCGGTTTACGTCCTCTACTCTGATCGGCCATGTTTCGCTGTCGTAAAGTAATACAGCCCTCACTGTCGTCTGATATACGCGACCCTTAAGTTTCAAGGAAATACCTCTCTGTCGCCATAGGTGCCTCAGATTAGTAAACACCGCCCTAGCCTTGGAAATACGCGCCTCTATTTCATTCCTTACATCTCCGCCGCCGCCACCGCTGATGCAGCTTCCCAGGTATACAAACCGGTCAACAACTTCCATGACTTCATTATCTAACATTAAACCTACGTGATCACAGCAATCTTGCAGAAGCACTTTGCATTTCGAGGCTGCAAAGCGCATTCTGAAATACTTAGCAGAACGCGAAATTGCACTCAGCGTTGCTTGTGCCGCTTGAAAGTTGTCAAACAGCAACACCTTATCGTCAGCATAATCAAGATCACTCAGCCTTCCACCAGGTAGGAGGTCCACACCGGCATCTTGTGACTGCCGAAGACAATCCTCCATTATTTCGTCCATGATGAAATTGAACAAAAATGGTGAAAGGGGACGCCGCTTCTGGTGCTGAAGCTGTCAGACAGCTCACCGTAAACCCTAACCTGAGCCGAAGTATGGGAGTAGAGCGCCGACAGTATGTTCACATATTTGGTCGGTACATCCCTGCGTTTAAGCGACTCTAAAAGTGTAGATCGATCCACCGAACCGAATGCACCTTTATAGTCGAGAAACACGGCAATTGTTGGCCGGCGGTATACATGACGCTGCTCCAAAGTTTGACGGAGGGTAAAAATATGATCTATACATCCCCGGCCAGGACGAAACCCTGCCTGTTCTTCTCTAATGTTTAACTCACGAGCTGCAGTGAGTCGACGAAGTATAATGGAGGCCAGAACCCTGGAAATGACTGGGGTCAAACTAATTCCCCTATGGTTTTCACAAGAGCTCCTAATACCCTTTTTGAATATAGGAACTATTATCGCGTGAGCCCAGCACGGAGGGATGGTCTCCGTCGACCACACAAGTTGATACAGCTGAGTTAAGGCCTCGACTAACACCTCTCCACCCTCACTACTGAATGGTGGTGGTGTGAGTAGTGTGGGGCGGTCGCTCGTCCTTATCCCTACTTCAACGCCCAAACGCTCGACACCAATGTGCCTACACTTAAGAGACAGTGAAAGTTTGGTGCCGTTATTGAAACAGCCTCCTCGCGGCTTTCATTGCCCTGCGTCGTCAAGTACATTTACTTCCCAAACAGCCCAACACACTTTCCTTAGGCAATCATGTTGATTACTACACTATTGACCTCACCTTAGGCACCACCGAATTATCACATCTAAACGCTCAACTACTTCCGTTTACGGGTAATGATCAGGTTGCCCGATCGCCTCGATTGGTGACACCGTTACTCTCTGTTAACCTTAATCGATAACCTAGTGACTTGGACTTCCGAGACAGGTCGAAATCTCTGATGCTAATAAACCTGCTACGCGATCTCCTAGACTGGTGATGGGATGAATGTGCTGCTATATCGTTTAATGGATGGCTTCTAGACTAGAGGCATCGTCACTCTGCTTGGTGTAGAGCGCTTGTGCTGCTGCTAGTTCACATGCGTCCACTTGTGGTTGACCGCAGAGTGATATCTCACTAAAACACACAACAAGCGTGGCACATACCAATGCATAATCGAAATTCACACAGATGCTCCAGCTTGAATTAAAATCTTGGAAACAACCACGCCATCGATAGCTGACGTCCATGTGGTCATTCTGTGTCCATGTTTGACTCAACAATGGAGGTGGCGCACTGATACCTAAAACATCGAAAATTACTGCTTGCTAGATACATCGTTGTCACCACACGGCCGCAACAAACATACACCGTTTTCTGCACGATGAGTGCCGTGAGAGTTCGGACCATCTCAGTCACGTTCATCAGCATTCAGTCTACCTACTTGGGCGCTCAAGTCTCCAGCCAGTAATACAATATTCGTTCACCGTACAGCATGCAGAAGGTTAATGAGCTGATAATAAAGTCATCTCTGACTGCCTTCAGACTACAGTTTGTGGGCATATATGTCGCAACAAAAAGCAGATAGCGTTTACAATGGGCGCCTCTCGATGCTGTAACCATATCTTCGAATCTGATGGCGCAAAGCCGGGCGTTGGCAGGTATCCAGTCAAGCAGCGCCTTCTCTGCTTATGCACTTATAACAATTTCAACACCGACGTTGCAAGTGGCATGAACCATAGGGTCTTTAGATAAGCGGTTATTGTACCCGCATAGTGAAGCGTCTGACAGGGTTTGAAGTTGTAGCTTTCAGCCAGAATCCTAAAGCCCTGTTTCAGCAAGACGACAGGTATCGATAGCGAGGTTCTCCAAAGTAGGCGTAGGAGCTGCTTGCTGATCTGTTTGCACAAGTGTTCGAACATTGAAGGTGGCAAGCTTAAATGGTGTTCGGGGGGCGAGTAAGACTTTGTGTCGTTAACGCAAAGAAACCTTATTGTTTTGACACCCAAGCATTTTGGTTGTCTTTCGCGGCGAGCAGCAAGTGAGGTAAATCCCTGATATATGTGTGTGAAAACGTGATTGGGAGTTACCAAGTGAAGAGTTATTTAACAAAAGACTTGGAAACGAGACAAAATAGCTTGGTGTGGTAGAATGTGAGTTGGGAGCAAAGTCAACCGATGACGCCTTGACGAAAGAGTTACAATAGAAACCTAAGACAAAATCAATATTGAACATAGTTTCGGCAGTTTATACATTTGCGGCAGTAGACTTCGGTTGCCCAGACAGAAGAAAGAGGTCGGCTTGAAGGGTCTCGCCCAGCACCCTTGGTTCAAAGGAAATCCAAAACACAAGGCAGCGCGGTGAAGCACGGAGTTTACTGTTCATTGAAATTCGATAACCGGTGCTGGTTCGGTTCCTACACCCCTCCAATGTGGTCTACCCATTCAGGATGTCCAATGCATTATACATGCGGTTGCGACAGAAACAGCGCAGTAGTTCGAAGATTCACCAAGTAAGTGAATCTGATGTGGTAGATCTCCCTAGCTAAGGAGTCCAAGATCGACAGGGTTGTTACGACACCTGTCTGCTATTTCCGGGAGCCGGTGACCAAGTATGTTCATATGCTTTTCGAATGAATTCCAACCATTCAATGTACCCTGCATACCTTGCGTATCCGTTAGTGACGGTGATCACGTGGTAATTCGCGCGCGTTTAGCGGGATCTTTTCAAAGAGCTTATGTGGGATTTTGTTGGTGACTCGATTACCAACCATGAATCTGTCACGCTGTGATTATACTACACCTCATTGTCCGCGAATGCATATTCGCCAAGAAAACCCCGATTATCTTACAGTCAGCCTTCACGTGGAAGGCCGTTCTCCAATTCGCTCCCAATAACGTTGAGCTAGCCTACCCGTTTTATCCAGGCACCTTTTTATTTTGATTGGTATTATGCATGAAGTTCAGCTTCGACGCTTAGTGCAACTTTTTGGCTTAGACTTAGCCAACACTATTTTTTTTATATCTAAAACTGTCATCTTTGTTTCTGACGTCTCTGATGCGCAACTTTCACAAACCTGATGTATCAGTGTGTAAATCTATAAGCATCTTTGTTGCAGCCATTAAGATGTGTGGGTCACATATTGCTATACTTATCCGCTTCATGGACTTTTGATGCAAATATTACGGAATATGTTTTGAAAATTTTCCAGCGATTTATTCACCGGACTTCGTGGTCCCCCTAAAGGGTTGCTTCTTTTTGGTCCACCTGGAACGGGAAAAACCCTCATTGGTAAGTTCGTGATATATCTTCCCTGCTTTGCTGTTCCCATGCACTGTTTCTCGTGGATTTGTTGTTGAAGAAGATTACTTCGACTTATCTACACCAGTGGAAACCATTACTTCATCAAACTGCCCCTAGACCTTTTCCGTACTGCTCAGCATCTTAAAGGAATGGTGTAGGTACATGATAGCATGGCATCAGTACTTACTCGAGCTAGCCTATGCGTCTTCACTTTTAAGTAGAGCTTCAAGTCAGACTCCGTGTATTCGTCCGGCATTTCCTCTAACCCTGTGAATGTTTTTCGAAAGCTTACGAATGATAGTTCATCGCATCGACACACGGTACACGGCATCGCAAGTAATAGCAGTTTTTAGGTTTGGAAAACGGTAGGAAATTAAACTGTGAACTGCCACATCCTTAAGTATGTCAGACACAGACACTAATATGTCAAAGATGATCCGAGACTCCCAAAGATTGCCATTGGTTGCTCATTCGCAACTATCCATCGAGAACATAAACAGTTGATTTCTCATCGGTTCTCCTTCATGGGTACTCTTTCAATAGTCACGTTGAACCTGATGCTCAGTGGTAACGTCATTTCAGCAGGCTGACCAGCTTCGTCTGTTATATATCCGGAGTGTGGCGGACGAAAGAATTCATGATAATCTGGCTTACCCAGTTCCAGTTCACCCCCGAACTTTTATTTAACCCAGTCAATTATTCACTGTGCTTGGAACCACAAGGGGTCCTACTTGCTCTAGTAACCTGCATGCCCGCAAAAGAACACTCCACGGTGACAACGCTGCTGCACGTCACTGTTGTTTGTAAAAGGTTTGGAAACATCCGATTTTTTTTAGATATTTGTTTTAACCTTCTTGATCAGCTGATATCAACCTCACTAAGCATTTTCTAGGTTATTTTGAGCGGATGGTCATCAAAACACATGAACAGTAGGTTGTGACTGACATTACGACAGAAGAAACTGACACAGTTCGATTACTAAACTAATCGATGGATTACATGAAAGGATGGGCAAGACAGCTTTCATTTCTCGCTATACTCAATATGGGAGAAAATAACGCTGTTGTCGTTGTATCTGAGTAGGACTGGCTGAGCTTGGATGTGTTTGTTCGCTAAAGTAGAAAGAATGGCAATATAACTTAAGTCAGTGGTGTACACTGGTCTACTTTCTAGGTAATTTCTCCAATCCCTGCCCTGGCACAATGCTGTTTGTACCCTACTGTCCTAGTTGTTCAAGATATTTATAGGTATTTCATCACGTACTCTAGCATTTGTTAGAGATGACCGAGGCAAAATTATAGGGACGGTTTACGTGTCCCGTTCATAAAGGAAATCAATGTGATGTCGTCCGTCCGTTGTGTTCTAGCTCTTCAATGCATTTTTCGTTATGCTTCAGACGGGCGTTGCACAGAAAACTAGAATTCATCGTTCAGTTCTCCTTTCAGAACACGTCTCATCTTACATTTCGTCATACTTTTCGATCCAGTAGCCTCCAGAAGTTCTCAATTCTGTTAAGATCTAAACTGAAAGCTGATCGTTCCGGAACTTCAATATCTTGATACATTAGCCATCTTCTTGATGTACAGAATGTGCATTGCTGCGTTGTCTTGTTAGCAAATTGCGGTTTCGTTCACTTTTGACTCAGTGGAACAAAGGGAAATTCTCCAGAGCGGCAATATTGACCGTCGCATCTTGATTTCTGTTCAAGGTTGCCATTTCATTCAAACGAACTACGGAAAAACGGATTCTAAACCATCATTGGCTGTTTATCTTTAATTCGTCTACGAATTAACAAGCCCGTTCGAAAAGAAGTCATACCAATGCTAGTTCCAACTCAGTTAATTTGTCCATATTGATTCCGGATGATTACATACATTGCTCTCTGAAGAAGCACTTAAACATCCCGTTTTTTGCCCGATGTAGTTCCCATTAAGTGGCGGTGTATAGTGGGAGAGCAGTCTGCGGTAGACTCAGACTAGCGTGTACGAATGTATAGATCTTCCTTTTTTCTAGCTGTTTTAAGTTGCTGATTTGTAACATGCTAAGAAGTGTGAAGATGCTATTTCGGAACTTGACTCACAGTATTGCTCATCAAGTGGGCGTCACGTGTCAATTGATAGGTTCGCGATAAGTAGCCAATTATAATCTACCATATGATTTTGTCGACTGTTGTAGTGTTGTATCCACTGGAAAGCACATGGCTTATGAGGTTCATAGACATAGAACCCGCGTAAATTGCTCATACTTTTGTTTGACACTTTGATGATTGGAATTAATACAATAGACCTATTGTCCGTCACGATTTAAGGCAACAGTGCATGGAAAAAACATGGCTTCAGACTCATGGTTTCTAACAGTTGTAGCTCACAAGTAGTATTTTGAACGTGGTTTCACTCTGCCGTCTAACCTATTTAACACGCAGGTAGTGTTGACAAGGCCCGTATAAAAGAGAATAATCATGACTATAATAATGTTTTCTTCGCAAGGATTACTGCCTTCTCTGATGATCGGTTTCTCTTACAAATTTGCCAACTCGTGATTTCGCATTGGTGCCGAGATTCCTACTCGGATGATGCTGCGTATCAAGCTTCTTAATTTACTCCTGATTTTTGGGAGACTACAAAATCATACCTCGCAGATTTGCGTTTTAAAAACTGACGGTGGCATTTTTTTCTTATTCGTTGTGACACAGTTTGTCTCGTATCGTTGTCTAAATTTCTATCTGTGGTAGCCGGGTAGACTGTAGACTTAATTTTCTTACAGATAGATTTATTTTTGAAATTCGTTAGCTACATTTATTGTTTGTGAAAATTAACTGGATTTTATTTCTGATTCCATCCTTACTTCGACTAAGCATGTAGTCTAGACGGGAGTTGACTTATGTATGAGGTGTTGAACGGACCATCGACTAAAGCACTATCAAGTACTTTTAAGACCTCTTGTCAACCGCACATGTGTTCTGCCCTAAGTCGAATCGTAATAGCTGGTTAAAGGTACATCACAGTTCTTCTCTACTCGAATGAGTTTGATTGTCAGAATGTATTCTGTTAAACAATAAACAACACACTTTCTTCGCGCGCTTCTCATTCACATCACACAACTCAGTGACTATGAACCACTGCTGTTGATCATATGTCAACGAAAACAGTTAACAAACTGACCGTCCTTGTAAGTTTCCCACAGAGTATGTGTGACGGTCGTGTTTCCACTAGAAACAAATAAGCACCAGTTATGACCAGTTACCGGCAGAATGCGGTAGTTATCTGCAAGGACGCATTTGCCAATGATTTGAAAAGGTACCCGGACACAACCATTGTACCAACTTTTCTCATCTGTGCTATCACAATCCTACCGAAACCTGGATCGTGCCATCAACTCAAATGAGGCGTAGAAAAGACGCCACATAAATCCTATGGTGGACTTCTGAATTGCTGTTCCGCTGCTAACATAACACATATCTCATTGTTTGGCATAGATTTAATCGTTCGGACTAGACTCGACTGCCATCGGTAAATTTACAGCCGATGCTTAACAGGACAACAGGTGGGTCCGCGATTGTATTTTTTCTGTTGGACACCGCGGTTGAACATCTGACAATCGATTATCATGGGTTAAATTTTGCCTATATGACGGAGCATTCACGTAACTGACATACTCACATCTATGGCACAACATATCGGACTTGATTGGTTTTATTGAAGTGTTTTATACTCGTTTTCGAAAGGAGTGTTCGAGTTGAACGTTTGAAAATTAAGATAGAAAGCTGAAGTTATTTCGGTAGAAAACGGAATAGTTATCTATCTAACTAAGACACGTTCTGCTAGGTTGCGTGACGGAAGCGCAGTAGCACAAAAATATTGCGACAGTGCTTTACGAGCATTGCGTTCTAACACGTGCGCGTTATGCGAAGAACAATAAGTTAAAAGAAAGGAAGTTCGAGATGAAGTTAGTCAGTCCCCTGTGTCATACATCTTTTGTATCTTCGAGGAAAATTTGGCACCTTTCTGTCATCCATATATCGTCATCATTCAATTTTAGACTCGGCGTCAATCACCTCTTCAACTAATCATAGTGATCTGCACATGCACTGCTCCTTTCCCTGTCCACACGTGCTCCCGTACACCTTTATGAGCCAACCACCACATCGGACGAGCTCACTGAACCCACATGCTCTAATGGAAATGACTTTGAAGTCCGCCTTTCCCGCTCAGCAAGTTATAAAGTCGCCGTAGTAAAAATGGCAGTCTGTGGGACAGTTACCTTTACTGCCAATACCGGTCGCGTGTTAGACTTCTTTTCCGACAGATAGCAAGTCATCTGTTAGGAAGAGTCTGACAGACAAAAAGTACTTTGCAAAAGGTTGGAAATATATTCCCTTAGAACGACTGAATGTTGTAAGTGATCAGGTCGATATGTTATGGTCTCCGGATAATCGAATTTTCCGTCTGATCATATCTGGTTGGTGTTTAGTATGGCTGCATTGAGTGCACTGTCACGCAATAAAGCCTTATTCAGGTGTCTGCAGGGCGGGGGAAGACAAACCGACGGAAACACAACTTGTAAGCAACTTGTGGAGAGTTTCATCAGCTTCGTCTCAACTGTCTAGAGCCACGTAGTGCTAAGAAACATCATCAGGTGAGCTCCAGGCTCAACAACGGCACAATTCACCGGCAAACGAATGTCCGACATCAGATCGGGTAGCTTCGGGTAATCTGAACATATCTGTGAGATCGGTACTGATAATCGTCAGACGGAGAGACTCCAAAACCCGTTTGGTGCAAACTCCATGGGCAGTTGATTATCAAGAGCCGTCTAAATTTTGTTCCTGGTTCGCAAATCAATTGCTCACGCAGCCCACCTTCATTGAAGACCATTTTCCATGACATCACAGAATTTTCCACCATCCTCCCCATAACGTGTCAATCCGGGCAACAATGTTGATAACAAAACCCTTCCTAAGTACTTGAAGCCCGTTCAGCTAAGCCAAACAGCTCATGCTGACTCTCGCATACACGTTTAACTACTTTTTCATTCCGGACTAACTTGAGTTAGCCAGGTAGACAGGGGGGGCTCGCTCAACGCTACCTCCAGGTTGCGGATTGGGGAACGGCCTTCCACATGAGGACTAACTAAGAAACAAACTGTGTTCTCCCGATGAATAAGCAGTCGCGGACAATGAGCGGTAGTACTACCACGGCGTGGTGGATTCAAGGTTAGCAACCGGATTTCCTATAAAATGCCACATACTTTTTGACGGTTATACCACATGGCGTATGTTATCCCGCCAAAAAAGGGTTTTAAATGACCTAATGGGAGCACAAGGACTTCCAGACAACATGCAGTTCGTCTGGCATGTTGATCTATAATGCTAATTTGACGTGGTGGTCGGGCTTGTGTGCTGTTTTGATCCGGCGGGCTATGCTGATTAGGACTTCCGTCTTTTCAGGTGCAACCTTGTCAGACAGGCCAAAGGGGAGGAGTCAGACGAAAAACAAATGCACTCATACGATTGTATGTCGCACTACTGACCGTATAGGAGTGCTTAGGTAATGAAGCACAACCCCATGGGCATACAGCAGAACTATTTTTATAGTTGCGGCACTGCTGTCTCCCGTATCAGGAAGAAGGGGGTTAGAAAAGGTACCCTCAAACAAAGAGCACACCGATCGTCCAACGGTTGGTCTTAACCGCCGGCGTATTATCCGACACAGTCTGGTATTACCCAGAAGCCTGATGCAGCTTCGAATACATCCACTGCGCGCAGTAGTGCTCAGAATCAGACAATAATGTCCTAGTCACTGCGTCCTCGGGTAGGGTCTCCTAAGAAAACCCTGTATCCTGTGGTCTCGCAGTTCAGACTTTTGAGTCAGACTCAAGGTGGCGTCCCTCAAGTCTACCCCATTCTGCAGCATAAACGACCGGGAAGCATCAGAAGTTATTGTTCTCCCGACAGTAACATTACTTACCCATCACGACTCCCTCATTCTATTTTAACCCACCCATGTCTTCTGTCTTTCATGCGCCTTCAGGCGATAACTGTTTTCTGAGGCCGAGACAACTAGTAAACATTGGCGCCTTTAATGTCCACACTCTCCGACAAGTCGATCAGCAAGCTGCTCTGGCAAGTACTCTCTCAAGTTTGGAGCTTGATGTGTGCTGCGTGTCGGCGACGCGGGTCTACGAATCTAGCACCGTTATTCACTTGAGCTTACCTCTAGATAACTGTCGATCCAAGCGCTTCTATCTCAGGGTGACGCCGAAGCCGAATCTCGCGGTCAAACTGGAATGGGAATCGCACTGAGTTCCATAGCAGAGCAATGTTTGCTCGATTGGATCCCAGTGAACAGTCGCTTGTGCGCTGTCAGACGCAATAAATTCGTCAAAGTCTGTGGACGCAAATCAGAAAGACGTTGTGTATTCATTATATCGGCGTACGCTCCAACAGACAGCTGTTCAGATGCTACCAAAGATTGCTTCTATGACGCCCTCGTTGACCTTCTGAAGCAAACTAGACACTCAGACATTATCATACTAGCGGGCGATTTTAATGCTCAGCTTGATCGTCTCTCTCCACACGAGAAGCGGCTGGAAGGATGGGCACAACGCACCGACATTGGCGAAAAACTACTACAGCTGTGCGCATCCCACGGTCTGTATATTTCGAGCACCGCATTCCAACACAAGAAGAAGTACTGTGTTACTTGGGGACATCCTTGTGCTTTTCAGCCGTGGACACAGTTAGATCATACAACAGTCAGTTACAGATGGTGCCACTCTGTTAGACTGTCGTGCCTTTTGGAGCAACCTCCTGGACTCGGGCCATGCTGTACTGTGTGCCCGTTTTGTATTGTTATTTGTCCAGAGAGCATACGCTCGTATGTGCAAGATACCTAACTGGCATTCGGGCGAAGAGTATGTAGAGAATGCTTACGAGGAAGCATTGATGAACAAGTTGCCCAGTTTGAGTCAGGTGAGAGATCCTAACGAACACTAGGAACACATCGTAGCAGCTATGAAAGTATGCTGTGAAGAGGTATGTTCCGAAGGAGCTGTTCGGCTTCGGCAGAACTGGATTTCCGTCACGTCGATAAATCTCATGAACAAGCGTCGCTCGATCCCACCTGGTCCTGAATATGCTGATGACCGTCTGGTCAAAAGCTTGCGCAAAGACCGGTCGGAAGAGTTAGAAGGCGCTTCTGACCTGGGAATACCAAAATGCTTTCTTCCGTGACCCATGGTTGTACTGGTCTTCGAATTGATGTGAGATGGTATGCGAAAAAGGTGGTTCACTTATCACCAGTCAGTCGCGACAGATGGGCTGAACATTTTGAGGAACGGTTCAGCTGGCTTCAACCAGACCATATGGACGACGGGACCCGAATGGTCAGTTATTGCTTTCCAGTTGGTCCTTTTCATTAGAGCAGAAAGAAGACATATATTGCGATATGTTAACATTTCATTTACTCTCATCAGTCGCAAACGTAAAACATGCAAGTTACACACATCATACAAATAAGAACAGACAGGGATTAGAGACGCATACAAGCACACCAAGTATTATGTAATGACGATCATGGCAACCCGATAGGTTGCCTCAACCACTTTTGTGCACACAACGTCGGCTGGTAAGTTCGGATGAGC
>JTDE01021812.1:11260-39702 GCA_014338405.1 Paragonimus skrjabini miyazakii | reverse complement strand
TGGCATGAGTGACTCTATCGGTGTGTTGGCCACACCGTCCAGTTTAGCCCAATAAGTCATAGAGATGCGCAAGCCGTCACACCGCGTCAAGGTCCAGTCTCGTGACAGTGTTGGCTAAGTGATCACCTTTGGATAGCAAGAATAGGAAAACATCCTTCTTTTGAGCTGTCAGTATGGGCTCAGTGCTCTTCACCGTATTATGTGCCCCGATGAATTTGTCGGGGTATCCATTTGCTAGTAACGTTTATCTCAACAATTCCTGTTCCATCTGCAGTGTATCGGGGGTGCAAATACGCCTGGCTATATGAAACAATGTCTTAACCAAACCCCGTTTGTATGCAATAGGAGCAAAGCTGGAAAACTGAAGATAGTGACCACTCCATGTCGCTTTGCGGTACACTGAGCGCCGTAACGTGCCATCCGCACGTCTAGTAATGAGTACATCCAAAAAAGCTAAACTATTGTTCGATTCTACTTCGTGAGATAAGACACCATCCAACCTACACCATCTGTAGCGTCGACATGATCTCAGTCTTTCTGTGGAAGACCGACTGTACAGTGCTATTTTAAGGACATTCTTAATGTAGGGCTCTGAAACCTGGTCTATTCGTGTGGAGGGTGTTCATTGAGTATCTGTCGGTCTCTCCGAAGCATTAGCGGCGTGTGGTGGGGGCACCGTGTTTGCAGTGATGAAGTTTACCAATGTGTCTTGGGAGTGGACAAACCCTGTCGATCCTTAAGCGGATTGATCTCGTCTCACAATCTTCGTTGACTTGGCTACATCCTACGAATGCCAACTCACTGCCTGTCACATCGTGCTTTGTTTGTGGGTGGTGGGTTAGGCTGGAAACGACAACTCGATGGTCAGCGTACGACTTGGATTTATGGTGTGTGGGTATTTACCCAGAAGCTTACTTCTGTAGGGCACTCACACGTTGTTTGCTGGGGTCTGAGAGACAACGAACACATTTTGTTGAAGACGCTATTTGATATCGCGAAGAACGGAAGTCGGTATTCGTGTTGTTGTCCCCTGTGTGCATGGTCGTATCTTTTTCTTCTTTCCATCAACGTTTGTTTCGTCTTTAACCTCATACAGTATTCTTTTTTTCTGATACTGTTCCACGCTTGCGCGGGCTGCATATTCAGACGATGACCTGGATTCACAACAGATCACATCAGCTCTTTCATTACACCTTGATAAACTAACGCCTTGTGTATTGACTGTAATGTGTGTCGTACGCCTTATTGTCAGCGCAAAAGTTACAAATTTGAAGAGTAGGCTAATCAAAGAAATGTCATTTTGACCGCATCTGGAAATCACATTATGATTTTTAAAACGGTCGTGATAACGTTTTCTGTTTTGATCATACAATTTGCTCGAGTACACTTACGTGTACATAAGCGCGTGTATGTCTGCCTCTCGACGTATTTACTTAGTGCATTTGGCTGCTGAATAGGTCCTTTTCTTCCGATTCATCGAAATGGAACGTTTTTTATCCGACCAATTGATGGCACACAAAAAATTGTTGTAGTGCGCTGTTTTGTTGAAAATAAGAAACGTTCTGCACCGTTTCAACTTCGGCAGGCTATCAACATAGAATGTTAATATCTCTTAAGTGTTCTATTCTACAATGCCGTTCATTGATTTTCTTACTACATAGGATATTCACTCCCTCCTTCTGCCTACGGGTTTCACATATTTCATAAAGGTTACGTTACCGCCTTTGTTATCCGTGTTGACATCTACTAGGATAACTGACGTAAACTGATATGTTCAGTTAGAATATCCTAAATGCACATTGGATTTGTACACTAGTGACAAAATTCAGACGGCTCTTAATAATGAGTTGCCCACGGAATTTCAACCGAACGGATTCTGGAGTCTCTCCATCTGAGGATCGTCAGTACTGATCCCACGGATATGTTCAGATTATCTAAAACTACCCGATCTAATGTAGGATACTCACTAGCCGGTAAGTTATGTCATTGTTGAGCCTGGAGCTCATCTGATGGTGAATATATAGAACCGACAAATCAGTCATCTGCTACACAAACTAAACTATGGAAAGTTAGTACTCACAGTTGTGGGATCGATTGAACCTACGATCTTCTCCGGACCCATTCTGTTTCCACCCACCCCGTATGCTTTCTGGTTACATCTAGCTAGGCATTTGTGTGGCCTATGTAATTAGGTTACGTGCCCAACAAAATAGCTAGGTTGAAACAAAACGTCATACCGAGGTGCAGGCACCAACCTTTGGATGACCGAGTTGAATTAGCAAGAGTTATGTAAACCTCATTGTAACATGGGTATGTTTACCCTTCTGATAGATATTAATGGGCTGCATTCGTGGAGAAAAATTAAGTGAGGACTTACCATGATATACAGGTTTCTCCGTGGTACTTTGTTTTCAAGCTGTCGCACTTCTACTCAAGCTACGTAATACCATTACGAAGCTATGTAGGAATTTCGTAATCCGTTGTCATATTGTTCTGTTTGAATCTTTCTATCCGGTTTGGGGGAAGCGATTCTCCAACCGTAGGCATATGTTTACATGTGTTCCCAGATTTTAAGCAGTTTCTTCCACTGACGAATTTGAATAAGGCCAAAATTTTTTATGTAAGATTTATGTTCCAGCAACAGTTCGTTCGTTCTCTTCAGTTACATGCGCGAACTGATAACTGAATAGCTATAGGAGTGTTTGCGTACAGATAAAATAGTAGTGTCAATCTAGCCGTCATAGTTGGGCGTGTGACATGTCCGAATACTTGAAATTTTAATTAACGTACGAACAATCAATATAGGCCGTTAAGTATAGCTATATCAGCATGGTGGGGAGTGTGGAAAATAAGAATTGAACAACAAAAGGATGTGGCATTAAAATAAAATATGTAATTACTGATCAGCCTATGTACAATGGATTACGAAGGTAGTACTCAGACAGCTATGAGTGCCATAACAGAACCCCTGCTCGAATCCGGCCAAACGGTAGATTCCTCGAAGGCTTTCCGTGTTGTTTGTTAGACTTTGAACAAACGC
Organism: Paragonimus skrjabini miyazakii; assembly: GCA_014338405.1. NCBI lineage: Eukaryota > Metazoa > Platyhelminthes > Trematoda > Plagiorchiida > Troglotrematidae > Paragonimus > Paragonimus skrjabini miyazakii. The sequence goes on along the minus strand of JTDE01021812.1, from coordinate 36,662 downwards.
GTTTTAGCTTTTTCCGAGGCGCTAACGGCGTACATCTTAGAAAACCATCTTTGTTTGTCCAGAAGCAGATGGTGGTGATTCTAGCACTACCATCCACATCCCTTTATTGTTCAACTTTTGTATTCTACATTTTATTACTGTATTCATATGGCTTACTTAACTGGTTATAACGATTCTTTGTACACTAATTAAAGTTTCAACTATTCGGACATGTCATACACCAAATTATGTTTTCTAGATAGACACTACTACTATTTTGCTCGTACGCACCCACTCCTGTATCCATTCCGTTTTCATTTCGTGTATGTAACTGAATAGATCGAACGAACTAAAGCTCCAACAACCACCTTTCATAACAATGTTGGCCTATCTACCGAGTGGTCGTATAATGACACATTAGGCTAATGTAAAGGTTGATTGCAGGCCTACATCGGATAAATATAGTTAAAGACAGAAACTAAAATAAAAGTGAAAAGCGAACTTCTTATTGGCATCATTCAAACTATATTAAAGACTTGTTGAGAAGTCATAAGTCGACAATAACTCGCGTGCAATTAGTAGTTATGGTTATTGGTAACACCTTAGTGCTACCTCAAAATCTTAGACAACGCGGACAGACGTTTCAACATATTTAATGCTAGCAAGATGTGAGCCAATTCATTTGTTTAATGGTAACAAATCAGTGGCCAACACCACAAAGATGAATATGAAGAGATGGCGCTGTCGAGTTACTAGCTCGAGTAAAGTGGAGGTGTATGGAGGTGACTACAGGACTTGACTCCTTAAAGCCATTTCGGCGTGCTGGACTAGCGGACAATTGTTTTCAGGAGAGGGGTAATATAATGCCGAACTGTAAAACAACCACCGATACAGGTCACTTAAGTCAACCTAAACGGCAACAATTTTCACTTCTGTGATTTCAATGAGATTTTGTCTGCTTGTAAAGATTCTCTTTCTATTCTATCTGGCCGTTATTTCGTTTTCTTTACATTTCTGGCCAGCTGTTTGTGCAAAACGTTATAACTCCGTTGAACACAATTCGCCGCACTGTTATAGATGACTAGAATGGAAGCACTTGTTGTTGAAACTGTTATCTATTTCAAAGAGACCATTAAAGGTGATAATGTTGAGGAGCCACCTTCTTGATGGATTTATACCCCTGGTTTGACCTGCGAGAACTTGCGCGATGTCATATTAAGAAATGACTAAGTGGAAATGCAGCCTACCTATCTATTGATAATAGCGGTTTTCTACTTGGCCTATAGGTTAAAGGCTGATAGTGCAAAATTCGAAAACGAGTCACTGCCTTGAATTAGAAATCGGCCAATAAACTCCTGTGAAGAGAACACAAACTCACGCTTGCAGTTAGCACTGCAAATCAATGTTAGTCAGATCAGTTAAATGAGTTCTTAAGGACTGCATCACTTTAAGGTTTATTTGGTGGCATTGGTGAGCGTGGATTCCGGTTAGCTTCAATGACACAAACTAGGCAGTCGCCATTTCCTGAGATATAGCTTTTTTGATAAGTGGCACTATCTTTCATAAACATGGTTGCACAGATTAAAAAAAATCAAGTCTACTGGGTTCACGTGCATTACCTAACACTATTTACACGTCAACATGACGGTTGGTTGCGCTCGTCTCATCCATTGACCATTCGGATTGTCAGTTGGTCAAAGCGAATGTTGGCATGCGGACTGGGCGGTTTTCAAGGCTAATCTCACCACAGCAGATGCGTTTAGTACACTAATCCCATGTGAGAGAACGTTCACAAAGACAAGCGGCAACATGTGTAGCTGTCGTGTCAACAGTCAGCTGTAAATTGACGAATGGCAGTCGAGTTTGACCATTAAACCTATTACTGATGGGTAGTGGGGAGGTTAGTTGATACAGGTTGAATATCGCTAACACTTAATTACGGCTTTCACATCCGTCGACTTTTCAACCAACCCCTTTAAAGGAGAAGTGCTAGTTTTGCTCGTGTTGAAACTCATTGGTGGTGCATATTTTGGCATGACCGGGATTTAAACTCGGGTCACGCATTCATGAGGCAACCGCATCGACAACTGTCCCAGACTTCATGTTAGACGCGGCTGGATCGTCATATCTAAACGGCCATCCGATTTGACTTGTGGGTGATGTTCAGCTTCACCAATTGTCCCGATAGAACATACGGTTGCTCTGTTAGCTCCATTCGATGGCCCAACGTATAGGTCATCTCTCCAAGTTGAATTCACAGAGTCCTCAAACTTGTCCAGCTGTATTTTGATTAGTGATAAATACTGGTTGGATTTTGGTTGATATCACTTACATGTCATTCGTAGTTGTTGCTTCCCTATAAACTCTCCAGCCAACCTCTTTCGTAGCGAAGCGCTGTACTCATATTTTTCTCCTGGTAAAAGGTTAAAACCATGCCGAACAATGGGGTCGCCGATTGTGATTTCAGTAACGTGGCGGCAGTCCGGAATTTAATCACATGATTTGCGTTTTTTCTACGTCCTATTCGGAGTTTCTGTATGTGCTTTGAGATCTCAGTGCATATATCAGCCTGTAAATGTCATACACCGTCTTACAGTCTGGACTAAAGTCACACGTTCTTGATATTGCTCGGCTGTCCGGTACTTGATCGTTTTGAAAGATGGGTGAATCAGAGTGATGCAGTTGTTGTTTTTGTTCACTATCTCATTCCTCTTTGTTTATTTATCAGATATAGATCACAAGGATGTTTTTGAAATCGGTAGACCGTTTTTCACCATCTTCTTCATTATTTCTCCATTCATTGCAGGCCGATGTATTGCTTCTCAAAGCAACTCTACCTTCTTCAGCATCAGCGCATCCTCTTTGACTTCAAAATGGGTTAGTGTTCCTGTTCTTCTTCCCGAACTCTTTATGTCTCAAATCATTATTTGCATTTTTTAGGGTGTTCAGTTTCTTCTGGAATAGACCGGCTCACCGTTCTATATATCATAGTCAAATGCTCTTCCGATGGGGTGCTAGTATCTTCTAGAGATTGTTCGCTCTTGTCGCACTCCACCCTTCGTGGTTGTGTGGCAGTTAAGCATCAATGTGAACCACTGATGTATTGCTGTCTGTGATGATGATGATTCCCCGTTATTTCATACATCGTTAATAGCTGCTCTCAGTCATATGCACTGATTGGTACTGGTTGGTATTCAGTCTGCCTGATATGCAGTACTAATGATTAGCGAATGATCACTCCAAGAAGTTGAAAGCAGTGAGGTTGAGGAGTTTGTATTTGTTAGCGTGAGCCGGCTGATTTTATTTGCTCATTCTTTAGGGATACATACAGTTAGACATTTGGAGTACACACTGTGAGTGTTAACTACTCGTTTACAGGACTCATAATCGCGGTGGAACCTATGTAGTGTGATGAGCTGGTCGGTATTGATATTGCAAACCTTTTTTTATGTTGCTCTTTAACGGGCAACATGCAGAACATGTTTGGACCGGTCCCAAAAGTTATTACAAAACTCAGTTGGTTTTTATCTCGTCTTTGTTGCTGCAATTAGCTCGCTGAAAACTATTGACCATTTCGCTATCTTATTAGCTCGCACCATTATTAACGAAGTGTTTTACGGACAAAGCGAACGTACTTGGTGCACTTACACATTTCCCATTTGTGCCATCGCAAAGACGTCCGCTTCTCACCGAAGAGCTTGACCATATGCCCAGCTGATTCACGCAAAATATGTGTATATTTATATTTAATTATTGAATAGGCACACACACACTGAGTAGTGAACGATTTGTTGTGACGTTTCAAATCCACACTAGCACACGTTATCAAACACAAATGTGTTGGAATGAGGTTGTTCTGCCACTCACCGTGTTCGCCTGTCGACCTGTGTACGCTCGTCTTTCGTTTCATCGTCGACGATGCTGACGTAGTGGCTGTCTGTATCTACGTGTCGACCGAAAGAATTCCTCGAATAAATAGTTTCCAGTTTAAGGTGTTTCATTTCTATTCGCGCGACCACTTTCTCATGACCCGTGTTGACTTCGTAACCTGTGTCTGTGCATTGGTGTCACAGTTGTGGTCTAGGATCATGCATAAGTTCTCGATATTTAGCCGCCATCTTCTCCATCATTTAGTTTGTGCTAAATAGGTTGATTATATTAATAACATCACGGCCGATCGGTGTGTATTTCAGACGTATTCAGTCTCACTACAGATAACTGGGGTAACCAAGATATGCAGTCTATGTTGGTTGGGTCACGTTCTCCGCATGTCGACGGAACATCTGCCGCATCAAGCGCTGCGGCTGTTAACGGCTGAAAGAATCTTACAAACCTATGGCCCAAGTTTGAGCGATAGAGGCTTTGACGACGCGTTATTAAACTTTTCGGAAAGTGTTGACTATCACGCCAATGGTGGTTTGACCATCCACGTCGGTTGTCAAAAACTGTTTAACCTGACGGTAATGTGGCGGTTACAAATATATCCACATTCGTCTGAACGATCATCTTTCCTTGTAAATTGTTGGAGGTGTTCTTCATACATTTTTTTGTCTGTTTATCTATTAGACTATCATGTGGTTTAGTGTCATTAGGGTCAGCTACAACTGGAGTTGTAGCTGAGTGTAGCTCAGTGCCGGGATGTTTGTAGTGCGATAAAACTGTAAGATCATTCAATGGTTTGATTGATTTCGATACAGTGCATCGCTGTATGTTCATTTTATGTCTTACTAACAGATCATCATATGTGACAAATTGTTCAATATCCGTTTACTTTCAGTGAGTTACGGTAGAAATTAGTGGAAGTTACCCCGCCTGTGTGCGCATTACTTTCATCACACAAACATATGCACACTCGACATCTGATTTAACTGGAAAGTCCATTACGCAACATGAACACACGCCATCCGAGAAGTCAACACACCCGCACGCCGGATTTTTGTGCCGCGTTGATAGGTCTGTAACACACGGGCGGATGAACAGCTGTCTTAGCCTCAAACGGAAGTAGTCAGTAAGACCGGGTTATTGCACTATAGCACGAAATGCAATGTTTAACATAACAGAAAACGTCAATACTTAAGAGATCGAGGCGTGCCGCCAGTCATTTTCTGGTAGATTCACTTCCACATGAACTGCACAGGAAATGGATTATTTCTATTTCATCCAAACAAGGCAAACACAACGTCCTTTAGTTGACGTCCAGCATACCGATGAGCTATTTGGAGCTTAAATCAACGTTTACACTAGATGCCTACACGAAAAACACGTAACTGAGGACGCCCCTGACTGAGGCAAAAAAAAACAGGAACTTGTCAATTTTCATCCGTAGAAATACATGAACTTTACTAGTAAAACGGAAGTATGGCCCCGATATATCAATGTGGTGTTGACATTACCTTCCAACGAATGAGGCATTTAAAGCAGTTAACTTTAGAACACGCAGAATGTACTCTGCAGAGACATTTCGACAGATATCGTCGGTTACGACTCATGGACTATGATCAGTTGGCATCCATGACGGTCCATTCGAACGTGACTGGTTCCGTGTGCTATTCTTATTGCAGCCGATGATTCATTCCAATTTTACGCTTAATTGAATTTATGCATGTCAAATGGTCATTGTCCGTGTATCGTAACCGGAGAGATCGGTCGAAATGTCTTTGCAGAGTACATCTGATGTAATTTCACTTGCATGTTTTGAGTGAGGTATTCCCTGACAGGAAGATCGGTGACGGGCGATTTTGTACAACTAATATGGTCTTATTGATTAGTCTTATGACAACGGGAACTTTGAAGTGGTGTGACGGTCTCGGCAACCTGCTATGCTAAACCAGATGACTTGATGACCGAAAGAGTCAATGACCCAAGGCAGACCAACCTGCAGAGGTCGGATGAACTACTTTGTCTCTGTCGTCCATGTTTAAGGTTGGGAAGTAGGTACTTTTTACAGAAAAAGTACTGATTCTGGCCCGCTGTAGTTCACGCGCTGCCTTTCACTGCAGGCTTGTGAACCATGGGCTTTGTTTGTAAACCCTCTTCGTTCAGACAGGCCGACTTAGCGATGTCGAACCTCGCCTAGCTGTCAGGTTCGGGTTGGCAAAACATCGCTGGTGTATTTGTGGGTGGTTGTTGCAACTGTGAGCCGAGCAATGATTTTTTTTAAATCGGCAGTAGTTTTAAACGTCATGCGCGTGCAAACCATCTCCGGCCCTAAATAGACCAGTCAGTTGCTAGTAGTTAGCGTGGTCCCATTCGCGACTGTCTTTCTTAGCGCAGGACACATTTAAGCTCTCACTATGCGTCAGTGCATTGTCGTTTCAATTTTGCTGTGCAATAATCTCACCGACCTCACCTAGCTTTCGCGAATTTGGCCAAACCAGCGGTAAAGCAAAAGTTGCCTGGAATGCAATCTTAACTGTCCTTACTCCGATCACAACTACCGGCCTCAAGTCTCACAAACTATTCATGTAACAGTGCAAAACACTTTAAGAACCAGTTCGAGTGACCTTATGTTTCTACAGGATTGGTAACTCGGTGCACGACTAAAAGCTTCTCTCCGGGATGGGGCCACTTGACATTATTTAACTTATTCTAGAGGAGACTCGAGGGCTCGCGCAAAAACTATGGCCTTGGCTAAGGTACTGGTTTCCATTGTGCATCGTCAACCCGTTCGCAACTTAAGAGGCGGAAATTAGGGGAAAACGGGCAAGATTTCTTCCTATAGGAAAATGTGTTAATCGGATTTTCACTATTCATACAATTTCACGGCAACCTCGCGCTTACTGCCGACTAACAACTGTCGTTTTCCGCGACCATCCCTTCACTCCAGCATATTGATCTACAGATTTCGAGCAGCGGTGAGCCAAACGAGTTTTTGGGCACATTATCGGCGTTTTATTCCCATACGTCAACTCAGGTTACAGTCTACGATGAGAGCGTCTGACAGTTTCAGCACCAAGTGTGACGTACGCCGATACCGTCTACTTTCCCCAAAGTTATCCAAATCTGTCACGGACCAACCATTGCAAATATTGTCCGCTACACAGAAACATGTATGCACCTTTCACTTGGTGGAAAGCTGACTGATCTTGTCGGCCAAGTGTCGTTTGGCAGCTTTCAGGTGGCAGAAACAATGCTAGAACCTACTTCTCGGTTTGTCAAACAATTCGGAATGCACTCTGCAGATGCAGTGCTTGTGTACGATTGTTGTGATTACGCAGATTTAATGTTAGATAGTCACGTCATTGGCATTGACTGGTTTGTGCATTCAGGAATTTGTTTCAGCAGCGATGGAGATATGATGGACGAAGTAGAAGTTCATATCTCCAAGGCTACGGCTGGGCTCGTCAATCTAATACTTCTCTGGCGACACAGAGGCACAGCCCTAGAAGTTGATGGTCGCGCATGAGGCAATTACGTTGGATATACCATCTTACGGTTGCAAAATCTGACTGTTCAGGGCACAACGGATAAGCTGCCTTCGGTTTTTTCTATCAATATCCAAGGTCGATCATCCGCACCGGGTTGTACTGAGTGTGCGATGAAGAGGTTAATAAGCGGATGCTTGGTAGTGTACGCCGAGTGAATTCTTTTGTTCAAGCCGTAAGCATGTGCGTACTTAGGCTGGTGGGCTATATGTAGTAAGGATGCCAGCTAGTTGTCTGACTGAGCGAGCAGTTTTTGCGGATACCGCGGCCAGTTGAGATATGGTGTGATAGGGACAGATGACTTGGTGGAGAGAAATGGGATCTACCACCAAGGGGTTAGCCGGTGAAGGTCGAGTTTGCCTCCTGGGTTGGAGTCTTTGTGACCCACTGAGTTAGTAGTTAGAGACTTTAAGCGACATGGCAACTACTATGGCTCATTGGCATGAATGCTGCTATTGTTTGGTCAAGCTATCTGGTAAGTGAATGACAATATTGAGCCAAGGCAGTTGAGAAAGATGTCTTGCTGTTTACGCTTTACTTCTGCTCATAGCTGGGCCGTTTATTTGCTAAATGCGGACTGAGGTTCGCAGTTGCATCTCGACTCTCAATCGTAATAAGGCTGCCGGCCCAGATGATCTCGTGCCGGCACTTTTTAAAGAAGGTGGAGAGGTGTTAGTCGAAGCCTTGACTCAGCTATTTCAACTTGTGTGGATAACGGAGACCATCCCTCCGTGCTGGGGTCACGCGATAATAGTTCCTATATTCAAAAAGGGTATCAGGAGCTCTTGTGAAAACCATAGGGGAATTAGTTTGACCCCAGTCATTTCCAGGGTTCTGGCCTCCATTATACTTCGTCGACTCACTGCAGTTCGGGAGTTAAACATTGGAGAAGAACAGACAGGTTTTCGTCCTGGTCGGGGATGTATATATCACATTTTTACCCTTCATCAAAATCTGGAGCAGCGTCCTGTATACCGTCGGACAACAATCGCCGTGTTCCTCGACTATAAAGGTGCGTTCGATTCGGTGGATCGAACTGCACTTTTAGAGTCGCTTAAACGCAGGGGTGTGCCGATCAAGTATGTGAACATACTGTCAACGCTTTACTCCCATACTTCTGTTCAGGTTAGGGTTTACGGTGAGCTGTCTGATAGTTTCAGCACCAGGAGCGTTGTTCGTGAAGACTTTCCCCTTTCACCATTTTTGTTCAATGTCATCATGGACGAAATAATGGAGGATTGTCTTCGGCAGTCACAAGATGCCGGTGTTAACCTCTTACCTGGCGAAAGGCTAACTGATCTTGATTATGCTGATGATAAGCTGTTGCTATTTGACAACTTTCAAGCAGTGCAAGCAACGCTAAATGTAATTTCACGTTCTGGTAAGTACTTCGGAATGAGTCATCGCTCGACCGGATCGGACCAACGGGCGAGACATGAGGCAAATAAAATGGACGACGAAATCGGAAGCGCGATTAATCCGACACTCGCAGAAATATCTCGACACCGCCATGGTATCCATCTGCAGTGCATACTTCACTAGACATATCATTAATTCGTGTCGGACCTTGCGCGATTATAAGCTCAGTTTTTGCACTAACTGTTATGCTGAACTTTGGGTTGTGTCCTCACACGAATGAAAAGCTGTCGTTGACGTTATTCACTTGGCCTGGTCAACGAGCATGAGAGCTCTTATATTACTGATCATCAGAAGTTTCAATCACAGATGATACATGAATACGCGTCACAGATTTCGTGACTGACGTCGAGAGCAGTTCCAAGTGGATCGTGGCGTTTGGGACCTGTTTACCTTTGATTGTCAATGCGAAGAAAATGAAACTAATCCATCTGGACAGAAACGGAGCGTTAGAGCGGCCGCCTCAACATATATAGAGGGAATTAAGATGGTAAAACTAAGATGCCAATCGAGCACAGTTCTGAACTGGTGACAATCTCTACATCTACGCCAATGCGCTACACCGAGTTGATTGTTCGCGTCCCTTGAAATGCACAGTAGAAGTACGCATCAAATAATGCACAAGCTGGGGTTAATTTCCGAGTTCGAGCATAGTTTGACCGTGTAATAAATGAAGACGGCTGTTGGGCAGCGCAGTTGATTGCTTGGCAAAAATGAAGCGGCGATAGAATACGCCGTCGCACATTCATCTTTCTTTTAATGAGGTACCATACTATGGACAGTTTGCATACAGTTGAAACATTGGTCAAATTAGTAGTCCTCGTTTACAGCGTCCACCCTTGTTAGGGCGGTCATTTTTCGTGTTCCTTGATAGTTGTCGCTGTTGTTTAATCGAGGCACTTCTTTCTGTTCTATTCAACAGGTTGGCGAAGGGGAGAAAATGGTTCGAGCTTTGTTCGCGATTGCTCGCATTCACCAACCTGCAGTTATTTTCATCGATGAAGTTGACTCGCTGCTGACGCAACGATCGGAGACGGAACACGAATCAAGTAGGCGCATCAAAACGGAATTTCTCGTTCAGCTGGTACGCGCTAGTAAGCTGCACGTTTTTTTTTTCAACGGAAATCGTTGTCATGTAAGACAATACCCCCTACCACGATGTCAGCCTACAAATATGCCTCGATGTGCACCAAGTTATTTTACGTTTTATGTTAGGTATTTTAAATGTCATGTTGCCATACCTCTGGGATTTTTTGGACATACTTGTCCCAACATCTGAAGCTTAATCCCGTACTACAAACCAGTCGCTTAATTTCTTCGTTTCCCAACCCCTCTTTAGGATGGTGTCGCGACTGGACAGGACGAACGTCTTCTGTTTGTGGGAGCCACTAACAGGTTAGCCTCTCCAATAACTTTCATGTTTAGAAATGTAAGCCTCTTGGCCACCAGTTGCCGTCGAATAACTGAATACCAATGTGTGGACGGTTTCAGAGCATTCACTACATACCCATCTTATTTATCAAAATATGCTCATTGGTAGCAGCATCCTTTGGAAATGTGGTAGAATTGTCGTGATGCATAGATTTTTCACATTGAGTACATGGTCGCAAAAGCCAGCTCGTTTTGTGTACACATGTCATCAGTACGAAACCTTCATTATCGTGAACGGCAATACATCAGTGATTTACATTGATGTCTTGCTGCCGTTCAACCATAGACAGAGAAACAACTGGCGAGGAAACAAAAAGGAAAAACGAGATCGGATGGCTAAAAACGCGTGTAAACTCAACCCTCGAGGTGTGGATGCTGTAAACAAACAACCTAACTACAAGTGAATGTAAGGGATCCCCAGCAAGACAGTTCTGTCGCCATATCAGCAACTCTGCGCACACCACCCACAATTCGGCCGCTGGGCCCGATTATCTGCCAATTTCTTGAGTATCGTAGACAACCTACTGACACCCAGCCGTAGCTTTCTCGGACTCTCAGATCGTACACAAAACGGGTGCTCTTTGTTGTATTTGCAGTCGGGTGGCTTGAATTTTGTCACTCTCGACGTAGCACAAAATTCGTCTGTGATCTTAGTAATGAATTCGTCTTAATGCCCGTCATCATTATTGTGGTCAGAGACCGCAATACATCAATGGTTCTCACTGACGACAAGCTGCCAAGAAAAAAAGAAAGTGGGATGGGGAGGACCTAACTATTAAAAATAACGACGTCTACACTCAACTTCAGTGTCCACATCTCGCAAACGAGCTATAAGTGAAAGTAGGGCGTCATCAGCGAGACAACCACCCCCACGGCTTTCATTGCTCCACGTCATAGAGTAAACCTATTTCACAGGCAACTCATCCAAACATTCACGCGACCAAGCCCGACTGGTCGCCACCTCGCCGTCTTCAGTCACCTACTTAGAGTCGCTGAAGACGAAACCGACCTACAATAACTAACCTTTTGATGACTTTGTTCTTCTAACGGAAAGCGTTGGTTTAGTTATTATAGTGAAACAAAACTAAATGTCAGAACATCATTCCCATCCTGGTCGATTGTAGCACTAATGCCCACTTATCACAGTTGGGAAAAAACTTGATCCGACGATAAGAAAGGGATGGGGTCAAACAACGTTGTACACGGAGCCGCTCATGCTGGTTGAAGGCACAATCGGCATACGAATAGGCTGAGCAGTGTTCACAATTCATCGCACACAACCATCCAAACTCCACAACACAACGGCAGTATTTACGCTGTTGAACTCGACTAGCTGGCCTACAGTTTCCAACTTACTAACGGTTACTGTCACCGATAGACCTACGTCAATAAATTGTGACTTGGTTTGTGATACCAAGATCCAAGTCCCGCTTGGTAAAATGTACTAAAATCGGGCCAACGACATTGAACTAGGATTAAGGTTACAAGTAATTGCACGGTGGGTAACTGATTGAACGTCACCTAGTTTGCGGACGTTGTCTTTCGGTTTAGCCCTGCCCAGAAATTCAGTTTACATGCTGTTTCCAATAAGTTGTCAGCCACGTATGAAAGCCCCGATTTAACTGTAGATGAGTAAGCAATCGAAGCCGTTTGACATTGCAACTGTGCACACCTTCGCAGTATACCGGGGAACAGTTAGGATGTTAATCACGAACTGTGTGGATTTCGAAGTGATCAGGTGTTTTCCGGTTAAACTGTATGACGCCGCTTACTGTCAGATACTTGCCATCTCAGTTTGATTTGTGCAAACTGGAGACACAATTTAGGTCACGCACGCGTTTCATCGAAGTTAGGATGCCCGTGTGTCAGCCGACTACAAGACGATCAGTTTTATCTTTTTAGAAAGGGCTAACTGAAATGTTCGTGGGAATGTGACAGTCGCAACCACTTGAGTGATTTTCAATGTATACAAACGAAACTCCTACTAATCACGTTCGCATTCATTTTTTCAGACCACAAGAACTTGACGAAGCTGCCCGTCGGCGTTTTGTAAAGCGTTTGTACATACCCTTGCCTGACTTGAAAGCACGCACGCGGATAGTCGAAAACCTTTTGAGACAACAGCGTCATCGCTTGGCTGCAACTGACTTCGCGGTTGTCGCGCAGCGCACCAAAGGTCAGTGCGTCTCATCCCGACTGTTCTATTAGACGCGTATTATTCGATCGAGCCTGTTTTGTGTACATCACACAAAAATCTGAATCGCATCTGTCGAAACATTCACCACATTCCCTACCGTTCGTTACGCTGTAAACCAACGGAAAGAATCCCGCAGCGCACATTTCCAACGACTGGTGCTGGTTTTCTTCAGGTTTTCCAGCAGAAGTCATGAACTGGCTAACAATTCTCAGGGGTGCCAACAACGGTTTTATCAGGCGTCACCCGTTGTTCACGTAGTTTCCCGACCATAGCCCCCTTCTTACTCACATCCGAATCTGATAAATTTGGCTTTTGCAGCTCGTTTCACTTCGTTTATAATCGAATCATTCGGAGTCTGTTGGATTAATAATTTGGCTTGTCGTTTGAAAATCACTTTTTAGTTGTTTCTGTTAAAAGACAGTTGCGATCTGATCTAATAGTTTAGTCCGTGAGACCAATTGGCCAAAACCCGGCATCCGGGAAAGTAGAACTCCGTTCATGTAAATGACACTAGCGATGGCTTATACATTAACAAACGAGTCCGTGCATACCACTTCTCAGTCGTTTTCCTAGCGACACAGTCCACAGGAGATGGATTTTCAGTTTTTATGCGCCAGTAGTCGCAACGGCGGATTAGATATCAAGATCGGCTCAACCACACGGCGTGTGGCTAGGTGAGCTAGTTGATACGCACGAAAGTTCCAACTGGATGGTATTGGTTCACGTAACAGTCAGTGGTGATTTCATGCCTTTCGAACATCTGTAGCCTCCTCTAATCGCAAGAAGCCTCAACAATAACACAAGTGGTGCAACTGATCGCATTTGGACCGGATAAGCGCACTACTTTGCACGGCACACGATGGTAACCACTCAAACCGCACACGATTCAAAGTTTAAGTTGTTTTTCATGGTTCGAAACACCTTGATTGATGGCAGTATACGTGATTTTGAAGAATACGACGTCCCGTACGTTGATCATTTGAGAATGTAGATCTTTTTAATGGAAACTGATAAAACAGCCCTCCCAACTTAATCACTGATCAAACAATGTTTGTCTTATAAATCACATAATTTGGTACTCTTTCGTTGTTTTTCGGTAGGTTATTCCGGAGCGGACATGGCGAACCTTTGCAGGGAGGCAGCAATGGGTCCCATAAGGTCACTTAGTCTAGAGGCTATCCAATCAATCGCTTGTGACGAGGTAAATCAACTGATGGATTGCACTTGTTGCTAATTTCTGCATTAGACTGAATCGTACTGAAAATAATCATTTCTAAAGTTCCGTAGCTAAACGATAAATTTAAACGCCCTAAACACTTTGAGAATTCATAAAACGTTTCTTTTGCTTTTTTTTCCAGGTTCGTCCAGTCGAACTGTCAGATTTCGAAGCTGCGCTTAGCCAAGTGCGCGCCAGTGTATCCACAGGGGACCTGGAGCATTACCTGAAATGGAATAAACAGTACGGCAGTTTCGAAGCTTGATACCCTTTGCGCTTTTTCAGAGGACGTTAACTTGTGTATGTACATGTACATAAACTCAGCATAAAAACACTGAACCGTTTAACTTTCTCGCTAATATCATTAGTTGTTTTACTCTTATGTACAAAGTGCGAGATCAGCATAGCGGCAAAAATAACGAGTAGAGACAAACAACAACCGGCATGCACATAGGCTCCTTCGATTGCTAACAGCAGTTTCTCACGCACTGTCCTAATCCATTTGGCCCATTAGACACCCCCAGGAATTAGATAGTCGGCCTCTCAAATCTAGAGACACTTTTGCACCTGTTATATCACTGTTACGCTGTCGTGGCATCTGCTGTGTTGCTTTCCGTTGGGGGAGCTACCGTGGACACATCTGCTGCTGTTGTCGTCACTGTTGCCAGTATACGTCGCCTGCGGAATCGCGGATCATCTAGATAAGATCGATCGCCTGACTTTGTTGGATTATTCGTGACTACTGTAGAGTGTGAATGGGCGAACGTACTAGCCATTTCATTCAATTGTAGTCTGACTGGGCGTCGCTGGGTAGAAGTCGTGTTAAGGTTGCTGTTACCCGTCGTGGGTTTTGATTCAACTGTTGCCAAGTTACCCGAGCCTATTGTAATTAATCCGAGGTCGTCTGATTCGCTTAGAGAGGATGTAGACTTGAGCTGAGGTCGAAGAGTCGTCAGTTGTCCTCGGAGCCTAGGATCTTCAAACCGATGAGGAAGGTCTTGGATGGGTAATTGCATCAAGGGGTAAGGGATCTTGACATTCATATCCAGTTGAATAAGACGCCATTGTGTTTGTGGGGTAGGGGATCCTCTTGGAGCGGATAACTGTGGAACGACGTTAAGCTCAGGTGAACTGAAGGATAGCGACGGTCTTCTCGATTGAGTCCCAAAAGCATCCGGAATAGCTGTAGGAACTTCAGCGGACTAAAAAAGAAAGAGTATCTGTATGATGCACGACAAAGTATATAAACCCTGTTTCTTCGAACCACGTTGGTACACAAGTAATCGATAACAAAATAGATAAGCAACAACTGTTAGTCTATCAAAAGTACATCGCAAGATACCGATCAGATTGTATCGGTCCAGAAGTTTGCGGGTTGAGGCTGCAGCAACTTGTGGCTTGATCTGGAATAACAGGATTACGGAGCCGGTTACTGGAATTTTAACAGCCTACTGAAAGAGCGCAGTTATCAACTCAACGGAGTTATGTGGAGAAATGACGGAAGAATACCTGTTGTGTTGGAATGCACAACATTCCACAAACTAAGGTGAGCTTCGTACAGCGTAAGCTACTAAAGAAAGTGAAGACCACTGGGTGTTTCTGAAAGTCGTAAGTACACAGATTTAGGAAACGGACAAACGCATCTGTTGGTTAATTGCCGGTAGCGTAAATTACGTGCTAATCTGAAGCCTGCTGATGTGAATTCATAAAAATAAGCACTCACGTCAGCAACACCACCAAGTGCAAACGGATGGTATGCGGGATAGCTCAGTGTAAAAAGTAAACAAACATACGCACCGACCAAGTCGTGCAAG
Source organism: Paragonimus skrjabini miyazakii (assembly GCA_014338405.1). Taxonomy (NCBI): domain Eukaryota; kingdom Metazoa; phylum Platyhelminthes; class Trematoda; order Plagiorchiida; family Troglotrematidae; genus Paragonimus; species Paragonimus skrjabini miyazakii. The sequence goes on along the minus strand of JTDE01021812.1, from coordinate 21,185 downwards.
AAAACAGACGGAGGGAAACCACGTGGCATTTCGCCATTTAAGGACATTGTTTGTCAAAAACATTGAGACGGCCACAGGTTACACGTTGCCCAGTTAACTGAAAGTTGTTTAGACCTTGGAGTGTCATCCTCATCACCCACGGCAACACAGTCGTTCACACAGGTGCTTGTCTAGCCTAATGCATAGTTATCTAAACAGTGGGCTCCGGTTACCATGTGCTGATGAGCCAGATATGGTCGTTTAAGGCCGCTCATACTACATGGTTGGCGGCATCCGGAACGGATTAGCCTGTCACAGTGACCAAAGCCAAAGGACGCCTGCGCTTTAAACCATCACCGCAAGTGGCTTGCGCTGCACCACTTGCAGTTCCACTCACACACCACGTATCCGGTGTAAACCCGAAGGAATAAGACCAGTAGGTGTGTGAGTGAGGCCTTTGTGTCCAGCTGGCCAATGCTCATACTACAACTTGCATAAACACATGCAACCGACACATCCGGCAGCTGAACTCAATCGTTATCAATCTATCACGTGAACTAGACTGATGGGTTGAACGTTTTCGAAAATAGTTCAACAGATCGGGGACTAGTCATGTAAGCGACGAAACCTGTGAACCGTTATGACACCTAACGATTAACAATCAAAAGGAAAAGTGGCCTCAGCACTTCACTTGTTCATCGTATTGTCAAAACTGACAACGTTCACTGAAGGAATACGCCGTGATTGGTGCTTGCCAACAGATTGCTTTAAACAAGCGATCAGTGAAAATGTGCTAAGCTATACATAGCAGTTTCACAGCATCGAGGATTTCTTAAGACAGAAATAAGTTGACCTGTTGCAGTTAGAGGAAGACAAACAGAAAAACCACGTTGGACCTGAGTCCGGTTGTTGACGCACGCAACACGTTTCATTCTTAAACGAAGACATTGATTTGTCAGGTACAGTACCTGAAGGTCAAGTCAGCCCAAGGTTACGTTGTCATTTCAAGCAGTTTGCTTGACGTTAGGAGCCACTATACTCACATAGCGCTATCTCATCAGCCTATAACACTGATAAAGTATTCTCGGGAACGGCGGATAAAAGTGCGGATTTCAAACGCTGTCATCGTAAGAATTAGAAAAGCATCCGGTTGCTGCTGATTGTACGCTAAACAATCTTGCTGCATTGGACTACCTTAACTGCAAATTATGTATCAGTATGACTGAGTCATCTGGGTGAACCGGAATTTGGCATAATCAACCTAGATCAATTCGATGAACAAATGGAAGCAAAATGCCTCATGTTAACAATCTTTCTGGCTAGATCAATGCACAATTAGCTTATTTCACAAAGACCCTCTTCACCATTCACATCGGTGACTACATATCGCAACTGTCCATTATCGACTTCCACGCGTCGCAGTTTGTGGAAGTTCAGAAGTGCTGTCGCAAGAAGCTGTAAGACGATACCTGCGGGGGGGGAATACAACAGAAACAACATGCAAACACGCAACTTACAAGAATGGGTGACTTTTGGTGTTCGAAAAGCAAATCATGCGCTGTGTCCGATTTAACAGCGCGTGCAGGAGATTGCGCCCGAGGATCTGTAGGAGGCGAATGAGGTACCTGATTGGTCGAGCCTTGTGATGAGGGTGGTTTACTTGACGCTAACAATGCAGCCATTTTATCTAGCTCAGAACTAACGAGGGCTTCATTAGCTGGAAGCAAAGCAGGGTTGAACGGGGGATGAACAGGTAGGGGCACACGTGGTGGGAAAAACGGAGGCCTAAAACGAACAAAATCTGGCGGTCCGGAAGGATCCATGGGACCCACAGCTGAGGGAAACCGCGGTCTCACAACAGGATCCATGGGTGGGAAGCCATGAGAACCGGCTTGGGGATACAGCCCATCGGACGGTATGTTTGGATTGGCGAACCGTGGTGGCGGGTAGCTGGGCCGCGGATATGGACCAGCATCGCCCACCATATGAAACGAGGGTGGTTCTGGACCAAAAAGGGATCGTTCCATGCGGTCGCACGGATGAATGGTCACGTGTGGATGGGGACCCAATAAATCTCTTGTCTCGTGGTTGTGTCCTGGAGGTGGTAGCCGTTGAGCTAGACCGAACGGATTTCGTGGGGGTGGTGACTGCGGTTCATAGTTTGCACCAATTGGATGATTGCTGTGAACAAAGAGACAAAGTCTGTCGATTAGGAAAACAATACGTTATCATCATCACCTACAATAGTACATTAACGGTTCACACTGATACCTAATTGTTATAAAACCGTGAGAACAAATGATGGAGTAGGACCCAATCAACAGCTAAAAAAGGGAGAAGTCGAACGTGAAACACAAAACCTCCTCATTCAACAAAGGAATATCCTAACTTTACAAACAAACAACCCCCGCCTCTTTAGTCACACATGCTCATCATCATAACAGCCATGAGCCTGACCAAGGGTACTGTGGCTCGGGCCGCCGTTCACCTCAACAGTGCTACAAGGACAACTCAACTGAGCAATGGCAACACTTATGCAACCTATCTCTATTAGATTCCATTCCTCAGCGTTTCCAATCAGCGACTGTGAATAGGGAAAGTCACGGCCCAGTGATGAACCCGACTGGCAGTAGCTATGTTGCTGAAAGTTCTTCGTTTTTCCATGTTAAGCCCGCTTGATTGAACTTTAGGCGAATCGGCAGAGGGTGATCGGAGTGGCCGACGATCGGTCCGCACTCTCGGTACATGGCCCAACCACAGTCTATAGCCTTTTCGGGAAAACATTCGTTCTCCAACTCCATCGTTTTATCCTGGTTGTTGCTGCGTGAGGCGCTTGATTGGCATCAATAAGGACGACAGTAGGGTTGGCTGTCACAGCAAATTCGATATTCAATAACACGCTTGTGGATGCAGCTTTTGCAGAGGTATTGCGACCCATAAATTAATGGATATGCAAGCATCACAGATGTTTAATAGAGAGTCAGACGTGATCTCGGTCACTTGGTTAGCTTTCTGAATTGAGGAATACGAAGTGGTTGACTCTCAATTAAATGGCGCAAAAATCTAATAATATGGACTTTCGTCTGTAATTGTTGCACAAAAAAGTCCGACACATAATCAATTGATCCACTCCAATGCAAAAAACGAACGTTTTTGTGCGACTTGATAAAGATGTATCGGCCGGGGAAGACATCTGCGGACGCCTACGCTCATTATATGAACATACTTTCGAAATAAAAGGAAAGATAAGTGGGCAAACACGAATATCGCGAAAAAAGTCCCATGTAAAATATTGAAGAATACACCTTTTCAATGACTTCATTCAATCCAGTGGTTCCTAATCCCTAGGTCACTACATTTTTGTGCACCGTGTGACGCGAATATTTAAAAAAACTTGAAAATACACTGTGGCGTTGATTATTTGCAAAATTGCGCGGTGACAATATGGATTGTTAAACTAAATCGACCAAGAAAAACCGTGTTGCCGCTCCTGTCATTTATCATAATTTCATTTGGGGCACAACATGCGTACGGTTGATGAGTCGTTTCAAAAACACCAGATAGTAATGCATCAGTAGTCCTCACTGATGCTTAACTCCCATTAACCATCCAGAAAAAAGTAAGCTCTAGCCAAAAAGAAGGAAAGGAGAACTAACTATTAAGAATAACTACGTCTACACCTTGTAAAACAAACGAGCTATAAGTGAAAGTAGGGTGTCCTCAATGCCTCGTGTCAAAAAGTACGCTTACTTCTCAGGCAAACCAGCTAAACGACGACAGCACACATCATTATCATAGACAGCAATACATCAGTGGTTCACACTGATGCTTAACTGCCATACAACCACGAAGGGAAAATCCTATATAGGAAAATAGATGAATGAAGAAGAGGAGGGAAAAGGGACCTAACTACTAAAAACAGCCACGTTCATATTCAAACATACATCAAGGCGCCTACACCTTGCAAACAAACAACCGAGCTGTAAGTGAAAGTAAGGCGTCATCAGCAAGACAGCTTCCTTGTGGCTTTCATTGCCCCGCATCAGTAAGTGCACTCACTTCAGACAACTCGGACAAACAACGACAACATTCACACCACTGAGCTCGGTTAGAGGCCATCTCACCTAACGTCTCCAGTCATCGACTCTGAATTGCAAGGGTCCAACTCTGGGAGACGAATTCGACTTACAGTGGCCAATACTTTGGTGATGCAGTTTACTGCTCTACGTCAAGTGATCATCTATCCACTTCGCACAGTCAGCCGCAGCATCGAAAAAAAGTGCGATGTGGCAGCCGACTGGCTAGCGTCGTTAGTTTACAACCTAACCATCAAAGTATGTGCAAACCTAAAATGAACGAAGGAACTGGCCCGGCAACAATTACCAAAAGTCCGCTGTCTAATCCCCTTGTTGCTAACCCATTGGGGCCACTCGATGCGAATGATTGGACGCAGACAGCAATAGTGAAAACGGTTCTTATCGTTCACATCAGCGGCCATGTTTCGCAAATGTAAGATAACACAACTCTCAGTCACTTTACACACGTGACCGTCAAGTTCCAGAGAGATGCCTCCTTCGCCAGAGGACTTCTAAATTAATTAATATCGCTCTGGCCTTAAAGACGGGAGCTTTTATTCTATTCTCTATAACCTCGTCAGCTCTGATACAATTTTCCAAGTATAAAACCAGGTCAACAACCTCCATAGCTTTATTATCCAAAATGGTGTTGGGTTGACATTGATTCTGTCTTCGTTATTGCAATCAGGTCGCTGGAAACTGCCGATCACTTGAAAGGCTTGACCGTCCCGCTGAGCTGGTTGGGGAGGTCGCCACTGTCCACATCGCTGGTTGAAAGCACTTTCTGACATGGCAGTATCGCAGTCAACGACGAGCATGTATCCTCAAAATTGACCTATTTTTAAAACGTCTCATTGTATTTCTCTTTTTTATACTTGTACCTAGTTATTACCATTGTCAGGACCAATTGTAGCCCGAGCTGAAGTACTTACAGGTGCAGGTCAAATCTGAGAGTGATTATGATGATGACATTGTAAGTCGGTCTCAAATCTCAACTGACGCTCTATTTAATTCAACGTCAGTCTAGATTACGCGGTAAACCTAGGTAAGCGTTGGTTCAGAAACCCGCTTGATTACAAAAGAATTCAAAGGAATCAATCGACCTACAGGAAAATCCCATTCAAGGACCGTTTTAATCTGTCACCATGGTCTGCGGTGTAAGACAAGCCAATTCCTACCAAAAGAATTGAAATGTGCCAAAATGAGAAATGTATTCCACTGGCAATGCCATTTATGTCAACATAAAATCAAGATCTGTTTTTCAGAAAACTTGATCACGGAGACCATTAGGAGTTAAAGAGGTGAGCGGAAAAAACTTGTCACTACTTTTCTAAACATTTTGTCAACATTCCTTATGTTTTGCGTTGTGGAGTGAAATTCTATAAGAAAGGTGGATTGTGGGTTGAAACGATCAACAATCACTAACCCAAGCAATACAACCGCTTGATATATCTCAAAATCGAAGATACAGTGAATAGAACATTAGTAAATCATATCGGGAAATCACACACAAACACGGTCTAACTACCCAAATGGTAAATCACTAATATACGTGAAATGTGGCTATGGAGGACACTGATAAATGAATGAGCCTTAGTGATGTGGCTTTCGGCAACTAAAACTGGAGCCTGAACAATCCTACTGCGTTAAAAAAATCGTATTGCATAGTCGATGGTCGACATTTGCAATCCGATCAGTTTGGAATCGTCAGTTCGACCACAAGGCACGGATCGACGCACACCAATAATGAGAAAGCAACCAAATGATCGGCGTGTGTTTTGTAAAAGACAGTTAACCGGGCATCAACACGACTTCCGTCAGAACACGTGTGATATACTGAAACCTGACACACAAGGGGAACGAGGTTCAGGTTACCAATGCAAAAATCCCCGGAAGAAGTTGCACTTAGAGAAACTCCCGTTCAATCACCTACTTAGTGAGTATCAACTACGGTACAGCAATTACACAGCAAGGTTCGACTTTGCCTGCGTTTTTTAAACAGTACGTAGATGTACGTTCGAACGCCGAAAGCATGCGCGGTCGTCACACAATTACCTAGAGTTGGGACAGACCTGGTTGACGATCTCTCCTATACCACAGCCTCGTCGGATTGAATCCGAGTTTTATTTTTTAAAAGCATGCGATTGACAAAACGCTCTGCATCAGCAAGAAACCACTAGCAGCGTGGAAAACGAAGATCTTATATCAACTGGTTTATAGTATATGAGATGTACTTTGATGACAACTTCAGATTCGGAGGTACGGGGCACAAAGTAAATCGGTGGAAAAATGGGAGTAAAAGGAAAGTGTTTTAGCTACAAGAAAAAACATAACAGCTGGAACGGAACGGAGTACGAAAACCCTTGGTATATGCAGCGGGCGCCTAGCATACCGACTGGACGGACTAGCATTGTTGGCTAAACGGGCAACCAAATCATGGTTACTGGCTGAGTACCTAGAATGAATCAAGCAAGCTGCTGTTATTAGCTAAAAAGTCATGCTTCACATACACTTTTCCCGTTATGTGAATAGAAGGCCTGAGAGTCATCTTGGTCTCGCAGAATCATCCATAGGAAAAAGGGACGCACTTCGACAACCCACACGTGGTACCTTAGCCGTCACATCTTCGCTTGAGAGCTTCGGCAGATTCAAACAGCTGATAGTCCCAAAATGGCTAAGCTCGAAGCCCCTAAGCATTTAGTACACCAGCACTTTAGATTGCCAGTAGTTTCCATGATTGTCATGTTTTCCTCCACAACTCCCTCAACTACAACGGGGCTAAGCACCTATGGGTGAGTTGAGTCTCCATAACGTAGTGTGCTCCTCAAATTTATTCTCTCCAAGGTCACTAGTGATTCGAAGCATGTGTATGAGGTATGGTCTACACTCAGCAATAGGACTGTTACAGTAAAAAGTATACTGCGCATCGGTGATGATATTAACTGATGGTGAACGAGTGATATTGTTTTCTTCGTAGTAACCGAATGTGATGAACCGGAGAGTTCATTTCAAGGTCAAAGGCGGATTGAGCAACAAACGGTGTGTCCATGAGGACACTCAAAAGAGGTTTAAGACAGCAAGATAGCAAATCAAAAAAATAACTGCATGACTCATTGATATGCCGTCGACAGCAGACGCGGTGAATAATCCCAAGATTAGATCAGTCTATCGTCAAAAGCAAACTAATGTCGACTCAGGCTTTTTGATTCATCGAGTTTTCTTAGGGATTTTTGTGCATTACACCTGATATGGGTAGTAAAACGACACCTACTACAGCCAGTATATTAAAACTTGGCGGAACTTGGAGGAACTGCAACCTGTCCGCGTTCTGCCTGGTTCATGCATAATGGGCATCAGGGAGGACAAGTTTCGTACCGGACTGCAAATTTTTGTCTATGAATCTATCAGGGTATCCATTTCCAGTGGGTGTTTCTCAAATATACGTTACTTCATCCTGGATCGACTATGTACGCATGCATCGACATGATACCACAAAACGCGCAATGCGGAATGTCCTCCTAGGGTTACACATACATTCCGAAATCTGGCGACTTTAACCATTTGGAACTTGAGTTCATAGTATGTAGTCAATACGCTGTCAGCCTCAACCGCCTGAAAATTTCTGGAAACAGTGGGGAAAACGGAGCCGTTTTGACACATCATGAGTATGCGAGTCAAGAACACTCTGCACTTGATTATCCGTTCATTGACGAGCCAGACATGACTGACCACATTGTAGTTTCAACCATATTTTATCCTAATGATCATGCGACTATAACACCGAGCTAAATGTGCGAAACAGGACTGCATACTGAACTAAAGTGTGGGTTTCAAAACGTGGCATACGGTAAACCTAGGGAAGAAGTGTCCCAGCTTACCAAGAATGACAAACCCAAGGCAGCCAGAAGCCGAGAAAAATTGACAAGATCTTCAACATGAACTTTGAAGTTCAGGCACAGTCTAAACAATGTTCTCAGTCAAGGTAAGAACAACTTACCGATATACTGTTTTAACATAATGCGATAACCTCCGTTACACTCTATTAGAAAAAAACTTACCATTCTCGCACTTGATTTATATAAGCCACCTAGTGTGGTTTCACTCGCTATCTGCAACTTTCCTACATCTGGACGGGCATCACAAACTGACCAGGATTTCAGAAACATACTAGTAAGCCTCCTCTAATATCAAAGCGTCAACCGAGTTCATCCGAAATCCGATCCAGTATTTGACGGCCGCGCATACTAGGAACATTAACGTTACACTCTGAGTACAGATTTTTTCATAAAGGCAGAAGACTTACGGAATACACTGCTGAACGTCACATCAATATGCTCAAAGGGTGGGTAAAGATCGCCGTAGCCCAGTGGTAAGGACACTCAACTAGTAGTCGCACAGCAGAGGGTTCAGGATCAGTTGTCGCAGATATTTAGGTTCAAGCAGTGTGACAACATCCAGTCCATGTGCCTTTGTAGATCATATGGAAGCAAAAGCCTTTTGGTGTAAAACCGGAACATCAGGTCAAAGGATGGCTCATTGATGGGTAGGCTAGTTATATATATTCCAATCGCCTACAGGCTGCTGCCGTCTACAGTGTTACAGAACTTGACGAGTATATAATTCAACGTTTACTCCTACTCCAAACAACCAATAACACAATGGCACATGTGAGGAGTCCCGAATTTACCTGTTATGTGAGAGGCAGAAAACCAATCGTTACCATATATTACTCAACGACGCTCCATATTAGTCTGCTACCAAACAGTAAACAAAATCGGAAGTTTAAACTGGAGAATTCTCCGGATGGTTTGAAGTTTGAAAATAGTCGCATATAAACAGTCAATCAGGGGGAATTCCAAGCAATCATCGTCACATATGGCCGACGTGACGCAAGTTACGGGTAACTTACAGTCACTGGTAACTCTACCAGTTGGCATGTTAACGGACCCCCTCCAAATTGGTTAACGTAACGTAATCGTCGTTGATAACGCTTTCATCTTTCTTGATGTTCTTCTTTTAAGACATTCGACGTGACCGTTGCGGTGAATGGCAGGCTTGTAACACAATACCCTCCGATCAGGTTGATGGTCATAAAGGAAACGAAGCTCAACGGCTACATAGTGACGAGTGACCAAGTCGGAAACGCGGTTATTTTGACATTCGATGGAATACCTCAACCCGACTAAGGTATACGATCAAAGCCCATGGCCGGTGGATTACGGACAACTAAAGAGATCGAACAGGTTGCCAATGAACGAAATCGGCCCAATGGGTGTGGAATGGTAGGTGATAATCCACGACAGAAAGGGTCAGCTAGACGAACAGAACAGACCAGGAGCTTAGACGAACACCTTGTTGTGCTATGGACTGGAATTCCGGTTCATTACCATAAGCGTACGGGCGACGAGAGGACGTACGAACCGGTCAATTAAATATCGCGTTTTGTTGAACGATTTTTTGCTACACGACAGCAAACAGCTCTGGCTTGCAGAAAAAGATGGAAATGGGACAAAACAACATCAAAGTACACATAACGCGAACAAATAAGTAAAACAGTACCCACTTCCTAAAGGCCGTTGTAACAACCCTTTAATAATTGTTGTTAATTCACAGACAACTCAGTAAAGCACCTGCATGTGTTATTGAATCAAACTAACCACTATCTCCTCTAACACCTTTAATCGCAGCCTATGTGGGTGATGCAACATCCAGCCCGGCAGACAAGCGCGACCTACAGCGGCTACCTTGTTGATAACTGTCTACATCAAAACAGCAGTTACCCATACCAGCCTTTACCTAAGCCCAAAGATGCAGAGAGGGAAGCGCAATTGGAATACATTGAAACCTATCTCTAGCAGTCTCTCACAAAC
>JTDE01021812.1:0-11160 GCA_014338405.1 Paragonimus skrjabini miyazakii | reverse complement strand
CGGTTTAACCCGGTCCTGCAAAGTGTCTATTGAATCGTTTTATTCTAATCCCAATTCCTACAGAGACCACATGACTAGCATCCACAAACTCTTCACAGCGACTGCCGACCACTGTTGTTTACGATCACAACTCAGGTTTAACAGGCCACAAAAACAGTACCCTGTCACTTCACTTACATAAAAATCGACCTTAGCGACAAGCGCGGTATTCACAAAACTCCAAACGACAAAAGACTGTCATTAAGCCGACAGCTGGAAATTTGTTGATTTAAGCAGAAGGGTAATTTGTTATCAGCCAGTACATCTGGACTGACGAGTGTCGGCTATACTGTTAAATGGATACACTGTATTATCATCTGGTTTCTTTTTCGTAGTCTTTCTATTACTGAGTGTCTGAAATTGAAACAATCCCTGCTTTGTCTTTCTAACCCGTCTAACACAGACTCGGAGGTACATGAACATTTTCAGTCTTCTATAATCTGTAAATTTCCTACGGATCCTATTGCGAACCCTTAGCAGATCAAGCCGGAGAAAATGCGCGATGCCCGAAATTAAGAGGTGATATCTGGTATTAAGAAATAAAAAGAACGCCATTCGTTAGAGATCATGGAAACCGATATACCCAACAGTATGTAAACCGACAAAACTGGGGTTCGGAAAATGACTGTTCTCTAGCGAAAAACCACCGACCATTGGAGACCAAATGCTCAAAGGGCGCAAGAGATACCCACACCATACTCGAGTAAGCCGTAGAAATGTGATAAAATCGTCCGAACAAATCCTAGCGGTAACAAATTCCTCCATGTCGATTTGGCCTCCAGGCTATGGGCTGAAAGGATTTCCTTCCATTCTTATGCTGTCGATTGCGTTGGTAGCCGTCAATAAAAGGGCAGGTAAAAAGAGGTCGTCGAACAAGAACAGGATGAGGAAGAAATGCCAATCAGCAACCTTACAACAAGCATTACTCAGCTTCGAGTGCGTGCTGTGAATAACCCGATGTTTCCTCTCAAAGTGACTAACATTCAATAGTATTTGCAGATAAAGTTGCTTTAACCATGAGAACAATAAACGCTGGATAAATGTTAATAACAGCAAACGGTCGATACGGGGAGTGCAATCATAACTAGCCCTCCTTACCTTCCTGGGATGGTGCAGCCTATACATTTTGTTGCTGAACGTCAAACCTCCTCAAAGCGATTGTTCTTTCTTACCCCTGAGTGCAGCTGCTGTCTGGAAGTTTTGCAGTATGTTTGAACGTTTTACGATTATCACTCTCAAGTCAGCATTTTCACCACCATCATCATCACAAACAGTGATACACCAGGGTTTCTCACTAATGCTTAACTGCCACATTGTGACATCTTCTTATTAGTATAGACTTACTCAACTTTAGGGAAACTATCGGTCACGCAGAAAACGTGCATCACAGATCAATCAACCACAAATGGAAACGAATGATAAACAAAAACACCCACTTGAAATGAGATACTCTTTGACCAAAGCGATAGTCTACATCCCCATGTTCTCCGAAGCTCGAATACATGTTCCCAACGCGCGACGGTCGAGGGGGTTCATAGGCTCGGTCATTAAGTGCAGGTAATTCCTAGGACAAATAAATCACCGAGTTCCAGAAACCAAAATATGTAAGCAAACCTTAGATCCGCCTACGCGTTCCAGTAGTAGACGTGTATCGGGGTTCAACGGCGAGTGGGAAAATTTACACGATTCGCCATTATTGCACTTCCCCGATAAATGGAAAAATTTGCACGGAAACTCTCCGTGTAAATACAAACACGCGGATCCCTTGGAACACACGCCAGTAGCGTAAAATTTACACAGCTCCTGTTTTCTCGGTGGCTCAAAGTCATGTCTGAAAGGACAACTATCCCCCTATTGAATAAACGGTTATTCCATAATAACCTCACAGACCTTTGTGCAACGACCTTCCATGAAATATCGACACTGTGTTTGCACACTTGACTTTGAAAATATTTCGGTCCTCCGCTTTCTCTTCTTGTGTCTATTATCTACACCACGGTGTTTATCCTGGAAAAGTAGAGCAAATAAGCATATGTACACGGAACTCACCGATCGTTCTCGTTCAACCACCCGGAAGTCTATTTCTTCATCTTCCGACAAGTAATCTCGCAGTGACGTCCGATCATGTCTTCGCTTTTGGTTAGACTCATCAACTCTAATATGCTCGTCGGGCACCGTGCGACCGTTTGCATTAGCAGGAGGCACAGGTTTCCGGTGACGCGGTCTAGAATGGGAAAGCTTTTCACGTTTGCGTTTCGAATGATGTCTAGAGTGGGTGTGCCTTTAGTCCATAACTAACGTAAAACAAATTGCCTTACCTGGAAGCTTCCTCCTTTCTCAGCATGGGAGACAGTTCATTTTCTGACTCACTAGCATCATCTACTTCCCCCTCCTCAAACTCCATATTCGACAAACGACGATCGTAAGATAACTGAAGGGAAAGAGAATAAATTAATATTATCTAGTTGGGAGTGGATACCATAAACCCCAAGAGCCACGCACACAACTTAGTCGAAATTAAAAGAAATATTAACGGTCAAAAGAAGATTTGGAAACATTTTGAGGAACAACAGGTAACACTGAGACAACAGTTTATATGCACAAAATCTGGTCAACAACGAAAACAACTTGATAAAACCAACATTTTGTTCAGTACGGAGTGTACATGAAACCTCGGATAAGTGGCAAAGAAAGAAAGACGCGCGTATTCTAGGCGACTGCGTGGGGGTTGTAGAAGCAGGTAAGTACGTGAATCAGATGCAGAAAGAAAGTCATTAGAGATACTTTCAACTTAAAGACCAAAACTACTGACATCTCGTTAAAAAAGAGGCCTAGAAGTTATTTCAAGGGCTATTACGTAACGAAAAGTAACGCGCAACTACACGAGAGAACTCGACTTTGAAATGGATGTAAAGCTTTGATTCCATTCTGGTGGTGTATCGCCTGTTGTGATCAGAAGCAAAACCCCTATAATGATGGGTTTGCATGTAGATTAGGAAGTAACGAAAGTGCTGTGTAAACAATGAGATCATCAAATATAAAAAGGCGTTCGCGATCCCACCCACCACGTTTGACGAATCTTGTCTTTAGGGCTCTGAAACACTCAGATGATTGATGATTCAATCTTCAAAAACCCAGTTGACAGAGGTCAATGCGTCAATTAACTGTAACCGTTGGTATATAAGCTACATTGTGCACGCCGCAAGACATCGTAGAGACACGCGTCAACAGAATGGGCAAGTGATTCATCAAGCTGACGGGTGATTATACATTGTCTTGGCCAGTAACGGAATTTAAATTTAAGCAGGCTTCTAAGAGAGCTTGATTGTACACAAAGGTAAACATCTGCCGGTTAGCTTTATCGTTATGCAACAAAGTCAATTTGTCACTTAGAAGCTGAACCTTGACAAAATATCACGCTTTGTACATATCGATGAGTCGCTGAGATGAACTGGACGGTATGGTGACCACACTGGGAAACCCACGTCAGACTGGAAATTGGAATAAGGTTTACCTCTCTGTTACAGAAAACGGCACTGTTCCCAGTTAACTTTCAACTGTCTGGCGCAACGCGAATCAGACTTACACCAAGAACCATAACCGTTTTCCCGTTTGGTTTTGAAGGTATTGGTAGTTCACTACACCACAGTCAACTAAAACTTCCATTCCTCAGTAACCCCAAACTATAACATCTGTCGCACAGGGTAGACCAGATCACTAGGCCTGTTGCATCCAACAGAGGGGATAAGCGGAAATGTGCTGCTACAAGCACCTACCCACTGTCACTCTCAGCACAGCTTTCAGAATCTTCCTGAAACCTTCTTCTAGCGGTTCCCTTAAGGAACAATGAGTCAGGAGAATTTATTCGCTTGGTCTTCACGGACGCATAGACTTAGAGGGTTGAATCATACACTGAAGACGCAGTGATCATCCACCACGCTGACCAATCTTTGTCTATTCGAAATAACCATACTCTGCGACGAATGTGAATAAAGAAAAAATGTGGCGGCGCGATTACTGCTCGTGTAAATTTGGTTGCACCTCCACAGGAATCTAGTGCAGACAGTATGAAAACGCGAAGACTAAGGTTCAGTTACTAGCAGGATATCATTGAAAGCACCCTTCCCACGAACAAAATGGCAGTAGTGGTGTCTGGCTGAGAAAACCTTAGTGTACCGAAGCTACCGCTTGTTCCGTATTGTGAGAAGAATAGGACTTTCTTTGGTCAGTATCGCACTGCATCATCGGAGAATGTTTCACAGACGATAACGCTGGTTCTTTTCAGTAATCTCATGTCACGCTGTCTGATGATGGAGTAACCGTTTTGGGGTTCACTTTTTTAGGTTTCCAGTTTCCAGTTGGAGCGTAGTTAAACCATCGAGAGATGCTACGCATCCATGTTTATATCCATATGCAATGAGCATTTGTGGAGATGCAACCGAATCTGTTCAGACTACCAGTCTTCTGTCACTGAATGAACACAATAACGCTTAGGTCCAGCTAGGGAAGCCACGATTCACGAATATGACCAGCAGGACAGTGGAGATAAGCACGACATTCACAGCGCATTAGAAACCTAGTATTGTCTTTCAGGTGGTGTAACTTCTCGTTGGAATCCACTTAATCACGATGCGCAATAAACTTAACTTAGATCTAGAAAAGGTGGTAGACATTTTTCTCATAAAACCTATATTACAAAGCAGACGTACTAGCTTAAATCTGACCGGAAGGTGTCCGTGATCCGCCAAGTTGCCCGTATACTACCTCGTTTACAGCGAATGATCAGCAAGCAGGCTCTGAACCTGCAGGTAGACCTCTATTATTCAAGATGCCCACGACATCCTCCGCATTTCTTAATGTTGACTACTATGGTAGGTCGTGACCATTCGGCGGGAGATCTAAAATCAGGGCTTTGCAACTCCTGCTGACTATTAACCGATAGCTACCGAATAAGTAGTTTCCAGCCTCACACCACAAAACGTCTATGGCATGCTAGGTAAGACGTGGGATATATTATGAGGCTATCCAAGCTTAACCAGAAGTGACCCAGGTAACCAATGTACGAAACTTACGGCCGTACGATGGTATTTGGATTGGGTAACAGCCCTAGAGATAGCCTTTGTTTATGTCAAAAAACAACATCTGCACAAAAAGCAGGTAAGTATAAACTCTCTGGGATGAGTCACGTGAAACAGATGCTATTTCAGGGAAGCACAGGACACGACGCCTCATCCACTCTCAGGTTTGTAATGGCAACTGAAGTCACAATGGTTCGTTGGTTCCGAAAACTACATCAACCTATACTATCAACAGTCCGCAGCATAAAGTTGGGAAGCTGTAGTTCGGGAACCAAGAGAGCAGGCCATGAAACTATAACTCGCATGTCTGGATCAGCAGCAGTCTCCCTCATCCTTTGGTGTCAAAACGGTTTACCTCTTATACTGAATGGCTGCATTCGTGAGATCACAATTAAGACAGTTTTGTTTTACGAGAGCGAGACGTGACCACTAAACTCGGAGGATGTCAGCCACATTGCTGACTTTGCTACTGATGTACACATTCAGTCGCAGGCATCAAAATGCATCAACCGATAAGTAATGAGAAGATTGAAAGGAGGGCTTTGGATATAAGGACCAAAAATGCTTATTCACTTAAACCCAGAGAATGCACTTCTGCATTGTAATTTCACTGTAGTCTGGTTGGACCATACACTAAGATGATTAATTCGTGGTTTCCGAGTTGTGAAGCTTTTCGAATTCCTAACCCACTGACATATGTTAAGAGATAATTAAACGATGACTTGCGGAAAATAAAAACGGCCACTAGCAAGTCAAAGACAGTAATTCGTGTTCGCATAATTGTTTGGCTTCCGATCGGATGGTTTAGCAGAAATGGCAACTAGGCGAACTCAGTGATGTGAGGCACGTGAAAAGGAAGGATACTATGTGAAGCGAAACAAAAAAATGTGCAAGAAAATTGGCTAGCATCCAAATTAGTTGTGTTTGCAAAGCGTAGGCGCTTTACTATTATTGATGATGAAAATGACACCTAGGTGTTAATCCAATCGGTTGTAACAAAGGTTTTCCCTAAAGTAAACCCCGCCATTTTCCACGCTGTCATTTCGGAATCAGTTTTCCTCTATTTTATGATCGTCAACATCGTTAACAGGAGCATTTTTACCTTTTAACCATATCTATCGGTACTATGCCTGAGACTGTCGTTGGTCTTGGCAATGGTCCAGAGTAACAGAATGATAAGTAGGCACAAATGTAAGCACGGAAAGAAAGGACAACGGAACGTCATGAAGAAAAGTCAACAACTTTGCAGATACATGTTCGTCATTGACTGCGACAGACTACCACGTCAGACAGTATTTCCAACGGACTCCCCGATTGAGAGAAACACCTACTAATCTTGCTCAACGCGATGGTCAATAATTTCACAGAAAGGCGATGTCAACGCCTGACCGCCTTGAGGTCCCATCCAACAAACAGCAGTCTTTGTGTGACAGTTAAACACTTCAGGAAGGAAGCAATAAACATACCGACAGTTCGGGAGACAAAAGCGTCAACCAGGAAAAGTAATATGGATCATTGGATCTCATCAATTATACTACGATGTACATCAAACTCCAAAAAGAAAATTTTATTGTCAAACCCAAACCAGATTTAGCAGCGACACTGTATTCACATCATGAAGTCATGCCCTAGTAAATCACTGGTTTGAAATGTGGTTTAACCGCAACAGACACCCCATCACACCTATTCTGACTACGGGGAACGATATGGCAATGATCGCGCACGCCATAACTGACACTTAAAGCATTGTTGAACCCGAAGACTACTAATCTATTGCCCTACATGCACCTTGGGATTGATTCCATCACTGAAGAGTTTCACGGAATTATAACAATCTGTTGAAGTCGTGTGCTTGCCCGGACTGCCCACCTATGGACAGCTATCTCAGGCGTTCTCTACTTCTGGAACTGGTGCTCGGAAGTCACGAGGAGCTCGAAATGAGGCTTCTGTCAGGTAGTAACCTGGTTGATGTTGAGTATGTGGAAGACATTGCAAAGAACATGCAGACCATGCTCAGCCGATGACTTTGTGATTGATCTGTAGGGTATACAGTGCACCTCCAAAACGTAGTGTTACAAGATAGGAGCGGTACTGATTCCACTTTCACAGTTGCTGACTGGCCGCACGAGACTGTCGATCGCTCCACTTGCCTGGGTAGTGTCATCTCACCAGCTTGTATGACTCCCGACGAGGTGCCCGCAAAAACGGCGAAAGCACGTAGTGCATTTGCTGATCTCCATCAGTTGTGTAAGGGTGTCCGATTGTCAATTAATGGCAGGATCTACAATGCGTGTGCGTGCTCAGTTCCGTTCTATCGATCAGCGACCTGACCTAATCCTACAGAAGATGAATATTGACTCTCCGTGTCTGACTACCCTAGTCTCCGCCAACTGAAATACATCAAGTGGACCAACTACGTGGGCAACGCGACAGCTGGTCAACACATATCTGGGAAATATGCAGTTTCGCAACCGATAACCGAGGTAATGAAAATGAACAGTCTTCTCCCGTTGAGTCATGTACTCCGCGTGAAGGCGGAGCGTCTACTTCATCGTGCATTATTCGGTGTGGATGCCATCGGCTGGAAAAACCAGCAAAACGGCCAGGTGAAGTGGCGGCGAACGCGTCAACACTGATCGTAGCCTCAGAGGACCCTCCAAGGATGGATATCGGGTGCGCTGAGATCACATAATCTTGCTGGACAACCCATCTTAACCCAGTTGTGGTGTGCAGTCTGTTTTTGTGATTGCATCAATTATACAGTCCTTATATTCGTTGTCATCCAGATGTTTCCTCCAACCGCGCGCACTTTGTGCGTGTACACTGACAGATCTTAACTCGTAGTGAAGACTGAAACTTCAAACTCGTGTCTAATGGGAGGTCAGTGGCGCAGTGGTCAGCACGGTTGCCTCGTGAAAGCTTGGCCGGAGTTCTAGGCCCGGCCGTGGCAAGCACATACACTACTGACGGGCGAAACTCGAGTCAATTGTCTCTGTTCAAAAGGGGCCGAGTAGAAAGTCTATGGGAATGCAACAGCTGCGATCGATTGTGGATGACATTCACGTTATATGAAATAACAAACTTTCTCGCTATTCAACAGTAAAAATTAAAAATCTAACTTTCTAAACACCGTAAGTTTAGCTCGACTTTTTTCTCCACATCAACTCAAATAGGCTGCTGTGCATAGGCCCATACACACGACCTTCCTAAATTACACCATCTACAGGGCGTGCTGGTTGAAACCGCGAGCTGTTTGCGGCAATTACCCTTTAGTATGGACTAGTCACAAGTCAACCCGGACACGGATACTCGAAACTTTGTATGTGCGTCTTATGAGACGATCGGCCTTATAATCAGTCCATCAGCGTACGAAGTGTTTACGATTACATCTGAAAACAAAGTATGGGCAACCACAGCAGTTCGGGCTGAAACCTGCAAGTTAAAGTACGAGGTCCAGCAATATTGGCTTTCAAAACAGTCCACGGGTGTCAAGTGAAACAACAAAAGCGTGCGGATGACTGTGGATCCCAGAGAAATCATGGTGGCTAGATAAACTGTGACCGCAGGTTACGGAGCGATCACTACCATTGAAGATCTATCCGACCAATACGCATTCATGGGAAATTAGCGATATTAACGGGATTTGGCTAGTTCACGTCCAGTAACCTAGAGCTCTGTGAAAAAATAGCATACTTACAATAAAGGTACTACGACGTTGCGCCTGATGCAGGCTGTCTAAAAGATTCCAGCCTGCCGACCCATGGTTTGATTTCCCGGATTACTCTTGATTCAACAGATGAATGGGAAAAATGAGTGAGTAGCGGTAACAACATCCCAGTCCCCCATGTGCTGTCCAGCTTTCACGTGGATCAAAGCTTAGGCATCAGGCTGCTAAGATTTGAAAAATGTTCGAGAGAGCTGGTGGTTGAATCCAAGAGTGATCAACACGGAGCCACTCCGAGCTAGCGGAAGCGTAGGACGATCAAGCAGACAAAGGGGAGAAAACCACCCAAACAAAAGCAACACAAATGTAGCAAGCAGAGTTGCATTCCAGTATACAATATGGCTGATGACCTCCATAGCATCAGTGACTGGGGCTTAATTGCCACGATCATGAGAAACAAAACCAGATAAGACCTAACATACTAAGGGTAAGGGTTTTAAGGTGCGGAACCTCCACAACGGAACCTAAACAATGACCAAGGTGCCAATGCATGGCAGACGGAACAACTCAACAGGGTGTGCACAAGTTTTCTTGAAGCCTCCGCCACACCGCCTCAACAATCTATGATTCCTGAACAACTTTATCAAGCAATATTAACAATTACACCATTAAGCTGAATCAACGGCCAATTCACTTAGTCCCCAGCTAGAGAGCAGTTATGGGAGGCAAAAACCTGCTGGCGTTAACCTACCAGTGGCCATCATCTTGCTTCGACAGGTCAATCAACAACCACCGCCCAACCCAAGCCAATGAACGACAACTTGACACTCCAAATGATACCTATCTGTCTTTTACAGACCACAATGGGAATACGAACTAAGCATCGTGGTACGAAAACCCAAACCAGAAACTCGCAGCCATATTAACTTCACGCATCCTCACCCGGGCGTAACCGGCAATCTAGTGTTCAATCATGCACCATTCAACATCTAGTCGCATTAAATAACCGTTTCATGGGCAAACTGGTAATGCATCTCGTTCTCAATAGATTAGTGCCTATAACGCCAAATCCGCGATGTAGTTGAATTTGAGCTGAGGATAACGTGAATGTTTCCAGTTGAATATATACAAACACTCAGAACCCAAGAACATCACTGCACCATCAAACCGCCCTCCAAGGAATGCGGCAGAACATCCGCTGAATACGTCTAAACACTTAACGTGAGCAACCCCATATCAAGTTGTTCCCAACACAGGAACCCGATGGGAAGGATTCGCAGGACATAATCGTTCAGACTACCGGTCTCAACAGATCAAGTAAATACACCTTGGAGAGAGAGCACCAAAACCTGGCATCTGACTACAGTTAGAGCCACAAGTTACTGTTCAGTTAAAAAATGAGTAAGGAGGATAATTCAAACAGCGGTTGGCGTCAACCGACATCATAGCAACCAGCAGGGGTGACCTGCGACAATTCAGAGTGCATCCTGCAAGGTACAGGAGGTCGGTCTTTCCGAGAGCTGGTAACCAGCGCCCACGCTGCATCAAGTCCTCTACGATGACGGGCATTATGAAGCAAGGAGACAGTCACTACTTAAAACAAAGAACAGGCCACACCGGTGAAGCAGAACGATCCGCCGGGACACTCACTCACAGCCTAAAAGACGTCGACAATACAAGTTTATCGAAATAAACGTTCACTGCACAGTGCAAGCCCCAACTGCACCTGCAACCCCGTCGGCGAACAACCTATTGGGTTCAGACCCCTGTTAGCCAAGTCAAACCCTGGTGATGAGGCAGCAAACAGAAAGACAACACAAAAATAGTGAACACAAGCTCGCACGAAACAAGACCCTCATAGCCTAGCAAATACCAGACGGACAGGAAATCTAACGAGACTCCTCGCATATAAGCGTACACCGAGCGCTAACTATATCGCACTATGCAGTTCACGCACCTCTTCCATTTTGCTTTTTTTCTTTTGCGAGCTTTGCCGCAGGGATGCGGCCACGTCCCACGAACAGAGCGACGCGCGTACGCACGAAGCGGTCGCAGCTCACAATGAAAGCAAAGAATACGTGTTCCGATAAACAAACCACCTGAAGCAGAAAAAGAACTTCAACCGGAATTAGCTAATGTAATATTCCATACAAAGTTATATATATTGAATATTGTTTTCGTTTTTATCGCGCGCGTTTTTTAAATATTTCATTATTTTGAAAAGACATTTTTTCAGTTGCACTGCACGTGCAGTACAACATAAAAACTATTTGTCACAAATGACTTTTTTCTCACTTGATGCTTTGACACCGAACTGCTTATTGTAATGACATGTACCTGGCCGACCTGTTCGGGTGAATACTTTTACTTAGAATGAGC
>JTDE01021810.1:51187-70369 GCA_014338405.1 Paragonimus skrjabini miyazakii | reverse complement strand
CCTGCCTATGCTGCATCAAAAACCGAACCCAGTGAACCAGTTCTAGAACGTTGTATGTCCCGATTGAAGGGTCAGTACGGTTTTCGCCGCTTCACTCGAGACGGTTATGCGACTGTACTGGATCGGAATACTCTTTATCAGCCTGGTGAATTGATGGTACGTAGGTACCGACCGGTTTTCCTCTCTTTAATGTACAGGGCTTTCAGTATTTTGTAGTTTTGATTGCTGTTCATGTGAGAGCCCGCTATTTCAATTTGAAGACCTTTAATTCGCTGTTCATACAGACAGTTTCGGGCCACACTCGTGCATACTTGACTTAGGTTGCTGTTGGTTCTAACAATAGTAAATGAAGTAACAGGTCACAACTGTAAGAAGGTAACGGGTTCTAAAGGTAGAACTGACAATCTTATGGATGCAGCTGCGTCACTGACTTCGACTCACTGTAATACAAAAGCGTTTATCACCGACTATTTCTATGGTTGAGTTGAACGGCCAGTGTTTTTTTGACTCACGACTGTCGTCCGATCGCTTTGAGTTTTCTTGCATCACAGCTTGTCGTGATGCAAACGCTTCTTCTGCATACGAACTACTTAGTCCAACCAATGCGTATCGTGTATTTCGATTACCTCCGTTGTCCGTCATGAGGTCAGGGTTTATCCAACTACATACATGCTGGCTTTGTTTTTGGATGTGTCTAATGCGAGCACAATGATGTAACAGTCAGCTGCACATTATCCGTATACAACTGGACTAACGTTTTTTTCCTGACTAGGCCAGAACAGCCGCTACTAATGTTGGTTGTTTTAATTTGAACATATTGGTTTTATGAATTTAATCTGCTCTCTTTCTCGTCTTCATTCTTTTTAATCTCTGCCTTTTCTTCTCGTAGTTGACAGTTGAGCATCTGCGTCAGCCACTATTGTATTGCTGTTTATGTTAGTGACTCATCATCTGGTTCTCGTGCCCATTTTTGTGGATTGAGCATTCCTGAAGATTCACAGTTGAATACCGTAATTGTTGTAGATTGCGTGTGACATTCAGTTTGTCCTCAAATCCATCAATACTTGTAGAGATTGTGGTTCCTTCTTTGTTTTTGTTTTTCACACTACGGTCGTACGTACTGTCTTAATTCCTGTGATTACACGCTTTCGTTTATCTTCTGTTCACATTCAGAAATTCCAAGGAATCGAAAGCGAATGGCCAATGTTTTTCGCTTACATGGCAATTGAGCGTAAGTTTATACCTTTAAAAATATCTGACTTAGTGTAATAGCATGAGGTTTACGATCATGTTTTGCCCAAAACCTCACAACGAACGTTTGCCCTACGTGTTGCTCATCGAAATTATCAGAAAACAATCTTTTTTTTCAGATTGCATGAACAACGAATTCGAAAAAGCATTAGAATACGACCGGCTGCTTCAACCATTACTCGTTCATCCAGTTTCTGAGACTTGTAAGTGTTCCATTCCTGGTTTCTGGGGGCCTTCCTTGAATTACTGTCTCTTTCTTCCTACAAATGGGTTTAGCTTACACTCTGATGCAGTCACCCACTTTATCTCTTACTCACATTCATTTGATTAGCGCCCATCGTATTGTGCGTGTTCAGTTCTGGGCGTGCGTTTATCAGCATTTGGCACACACCTCAATGGTATGTATTGATTCGCCCCCATTGTGTTTTCATTCTCCACTCTCTCCGGCCCTGTGCATCGTGTTTGCCCCTATGCTGCTGATTCATTCAAGAACGCTGTCATTACATTAGTTTACACCATGCATTCAATGTTGCAGTAGGTTACGACAAGAATATTATGTTTTGCAAATGACAGAAAAAGAATTTCACAAAAAAACAGACAAGAGTCGGGAATGTGTAGTTCGAAAAAGGTGCCACATTCACATCAAAATTCATACCCACAGTTAGCTTGAAAGAGTACAAATCATTTATTTCTTCTAGAAATCCGTTTCTACTAAACCTATGCAATATACAGCTGATGGATTGACGACGGCATTTTGAGTCAGCTGTTTCTGTTGTGGTGATGAACGACTGTATTCTGCTGATAAAGTTCATTTTTAAACGTTATTTCATACCCCTGCCTAGTTTTGAACTGTCATAATCCTGTATCACGTTATCCAGTTTGTAATGTGTTTCCGATACAGCATCACCCTACACTCGAATCATGCCGTTATGTAAAAACCGGCTTCTCCATATATCCACCTCAGTTATTTCAGTTCGCTCATGTCTCTGCTTTGCAGTCTTGAGGACTTGAGGGATAAAAACTGCCCTGTAAACTTATTGAGCTATGGGATATTTGTTTGTTATAGGTCACATGTATTAGGTAGGAGGTATGTGTTTTTCTATCTGATCGTTGATATACCGATAGCTTATTCAATAACGCGAGTTTAATAATAGCTAGTCTCTTATAGTGTATTAACCTTGAACCTACTTCTTACTTTTCAGATCCATGGCTTCCAAAATTCTTTTATGTGCCGCAGGAAGATTTGGAGAAGGAACGCAAATGTCGGGGGTCGGTTGTGCGTAAAAGCAGTTTTCGTCTGCCCGGTGAATCCTTCTTTTTGTGGGGTCAGGCTGTCTACCTCGTCTCTCAACTTTTGAGTACGTTCTTGTTAATGTAAATTAACTCCCCTTTTGTGCATGTTCTACTTAAAATTAGTTACCTACACAGCCCTTGTCTGTTCGTTTGAGATACCATACGTTTCTTCATAATACGGTTGTTTACGTTAGCTTAGATACACGTTGTTTTCATATTTACCAGGATTTAATCACTCTCAGTGTAGGCAAAGAATACATTCACTGTTTCCCAAAACTCTTTCATGCGTTTGTGGTCCCACCCACATAACGCTTCGACGACGCCTTTCGTGTATCGTTCATATTTCTGCTACTTAGACGTTAAACGCTGTTTGGCCCTTATACTCCAAAAGTGAAATATTTTATATTACTACTGTTATTGATGTCATTTACCGTTATTTTCTTCTTGTCACTGGTTCATTGTCACAACCTTAAACTACTGATGAGTAGTCGGGGATTTGGTTAATTTTCAAGTTGAACATCACCCACAATTGATCGCAGCTGTCGCATCCCCATAGACTTTCCAGTCGGCCCCTTTCGACAGCTGCGATCAATTGTGGGTGATGTTCAACTTGACAACCTTAAACGTTTGGAATAAATCTGGGTAGCTGTTGTCCCCTTGTTTGTGTCTCTCAGTTGCTAATATCACGTACACGCACGTACCGTCCTAGTGTAAAACAGTTTTAGCCTGATTTTCACATACCATGATTGATACGGTTGTTTGTCCGCCAACTCCTACCTTCCTGTTTTAGTTCATCACTGTTTGGATGCAAGTGACTTGGATCCACTTGGCCGTTGTCCCGCTTGGACTAAGAATTTCGGATCACCTACGCATGGGAAAGCGCTGTTGGTGGTAAGTCTTGTTTTTGTCTTGTCATCCACATCTTCTAGTTCATATTGGATATTCTGCTTTGGCTATCCATTTCATTTGATCACATATAGCCAAGGTGATCGTGTTTTTTGGGTGCAAACTGCACATTTTGTTATCGAACTAAATCTACGCAAGTGGTTTTCTTAAATTCTTTAAGCCAACAGTCCAATGCTGAGTGTATTAGTTGTGAGTTGTTATTTATGTAGATAAGTATGAAAGCTGCAACGAATACGATATGCCCATTACACCACACGTTAATAGGACTATAACTGAAACGCCGTGTTTCCATCCATTTTGAAATCATAGTATCCCCCGCATTTCTTGTTCATGAGCTTTACACCCTCTCTGCGATCTAAGGGCTCATTATTCTTTGTCGGTCGTACACTTTCAGGACCGACCCTTGAACGTCACTATTCAAGTGGTTCTCATCTCTGAATCGGCACGGCTGCAACAAATTTTGGCCACCTACGGTGTGCTCACGCAAACCCCCTTGCAGGTTGAACCTATACAGGTGAGCCGGCTGACTGCTTGTTTTTTTCTACTGTTGTATTTTTGGTTGTTGGTACCAATTCCTGTAATGACGACTGGAGCAAATTATTTGTTTGAGCAGACACAAATTCAAGCCAACCTGCAAAGCTAGATATACCCGCCGGTAATCGTGCGATATGGCGATCAAATGTGTGTCGATTGGTTTCATCACGCATGACGACCACCATCATGCAACCAATGAGCACGTACGAAACGACCGAGAAACCGGTATCATCCTTAGATCAAAAGTCAACATTACGTCTACAAGACACGTGACGCGCCATTCAATGAGATTGAACAAGCCACCAGCCAATTAAGATAGGTAAACGGGTTGATCAATGGATTTGAGTGATGATTATAAATACAGCTGTGTTTTTGTACTACCGTAGATCAGAGCCAACCTTGGTTTTTATTTTACGATGGGCCACTTGGCATTCCTTAACTGATTCCTGTTTCTGATTGACACTGGATATTCTGTATGTGCACAATCCAATCATAATTGCATGTTTCCAAGGCTGACAGCGTCCGTATCTGGATTAGTGTTGGACGATTTCCGCAAGTGAATTGTAGCGCGTCGCTCGTTGCTTGGCTCACCTGTTCCCTACCCTGTGTAAACACCCGAAGGATCAGCTCTGAAATGTGTAGGTGGAAGTCGGCAGACTAAAGCAGCCACAGAACCATTAGTAAAACAACGTCTCAAACGAGTTTCCCATCGCCCGGAGATAATAGTCAGGAATTCCTGATGGGTAAGGTCAAAACTAACAACTCAGACAGACGCCAGGGGTGTAGAACAATATTACTGAACATAGTTAGTGTCAGGTGAACTATACGAAATGTCTCAGAAGAAATTTAATTCTAGCTGAACTGTTACTAGTATTGACGAACGTTGAAAGTGCGGAATAGATGCAATGTCTTAGTAGATGTGTAAATAAGGCTAAAGTATTGAGGCAGTTGAAATGAAGAAAATGACAGCATTCATTGCTTTTGTACGTCCGCAAATGTCATGAGTCTGACCAGGTGATACTGAGGCTCGAACCGCCGTCCATTGCCGAGAAATATGCAAGACGAAGATAATTTACCAGAGGAAATTCTAAACAGAAAGAACCGGATAAAATGTGATTAAAAACGATGGAAATGCCGTGGACAAAGACACCACTGACTACAGCATGCTTTCATCTCTGCTAGCGTTTCTAACCAGCCAGACGAGCAGCGTCTACCCATTTTTTTCGATGGAATAATCAGGGTTTTCATTTATCCTAACTACTATGTTGCCTGATAGCCTCATAGCTTTTTTCATCTGTTGGTTGTCTGTGTTAATAACGTCAAGCGAGGCGAACGCCCAGTTGGAATACGACGTGCGTAATCCATTCATTACGGACTGCACTTTTCCTGACTGACCAGTTGCTCGCGTACTTTCTGGGGAAACACATTCTGGTTCGTAGTGCAAAGCGTTACGTCAACTTCACAACGAGCAGACCACGTTTTTGAACTGCAGTACAACATGGATTGAACGTTAGCATAATACTTTCATTTCGGCAATAACCGAACTTCTTTTCGACTTCATAGATGACGAAGATTAGCAGGGATTACACGTACTTTCGTATTGGCACATTCTGACAAGGTGGTGCCACTGTAGTTGATAGCACACTGTCTGCCGCTACAAACGAATTATCTTCACTGAAAAATAGATGAGTGGGAAGTCTCAGGTCCCGAATTGGCACTTTACGGTGCGAAGCGTATTCCATACGGATATGTCTTTTCGATTCTGGTGTTTCGACATAGTACATATAATAACCGACTATCTTGGACTCAGTGATTTCAAAAATAATGCCTGTTTGATTGCCACGTACTCATGGGGTCTTCTTTTCGAAGACGGGAGTAACTTCTGGGTAAGCATTTACCACGGAGCCCTCTTTCAGTTTTCCACTCCTCCGTGAGAGCGTTACCACTTTTGATATCAGTCTTCTGCCACTTTCTTTGATACTGAGAGATCCAAACCCTGGATCTTTTAACAGTTCGACAACAAGCTCCAGAGTCTCTGTGGGTCGTCTGGAGGGTTGTGGTTGATCAACGGAAACACGGTGTCCACGCGATTCGATTTAGGTTAGCCATACTCTTCTCAAAATATTGAGCCCTTTTGTTAAGTTGATGTCACTGATTAGTGGTGATTAACTCATCCTCTTTACATACAGTCTAACTGTCACCTTGCTGATGACCGACGTAACCACGAATGAGGGACAGTAATACGTTGCAGTCCTCGCTTTGCTGGACACTCTATCTCCTGCGATCATCCAACCAAGTAATCGCACACTACAATCTTTCAGTCTGTCCGAGTTTAACTTCTCAACGACTGTTGTTATGTTCACCTCCTTGAGGACTCGAACATAGTTTGTTTGTACGATTCATCGACGTGACAGAAATCGAACTGTCGCAATTACAGAGCTTCCGCTTGACCCAGCTTCAGCCTCCGACAATAGTGGGCTCTACCGAGTGACAGTTTTGATCTAGTGGATTTGTATCTCACTGGCGCATCATAAATCAAATTCCGGCTTTGTCAAGGTGCTCGTGAGAGCAACACGCTGACTTGCTGGTCGAAAAATGCGAGCGCTAGAACGTCACCGTCCATCAAGTATTTTTGATTCAATGGTCATACCTTACCTGAAGGTACAAAGAAGTCGAATGACTTGAATGATAGTGACCAAGCAGCATCACAGTTGATAAAATGATGATTTCCGTTACTTCCAAGCTATTTTTGCCATTGAAGAAAGTGACTTGAGCGACCCTATCCTGGGTTTCTGAGTCATCATGCTTATCTGCAAAGCAGCTAGATATATGGTTTTCTTTAGGACTCCGTTTACTGTCAGTACCGGATTCATCGGCCTGTTTAGCAATGAAAGGATTATCAACCCCGATGGCTTCATAAATTGGACGTTTGTAATATTGCTGAAGAGATATCAGCGAGGAGAGCAAAAACACGAGTTGCCTTTGCCAAACTGCGTCATCTGAGGCGTCGAAACGACGTTCGGTTGTCGCTGAAAGGAAGGCTATATATTGCCTGTGTACGTTCTGTTCTACTCTATAGTTCGGAAACGTGGCCTGTTCACAAGGAAGATATCAACAGGCTTGCCGTATTTGACCATTGTTGTCTCCGCCAATTAGCCCACATTAAGTGGACTGATCGCGTGAGCAATGTGGCAGTTCGCCGGCCCGTATTCCAGAACGCTCAGGATGCGCGATCGTCATAATCATCATAGACAGCAATACATCAGTGGTTCACACTGATGCTTAACTGCCACACAACCACGAAGAAGAAGAAAAAAACCCTGTTTAGGAAGAGAGAAGAAAAAAGGGAAAGGGGAGGGGACCTTATCACTAAAAATAACTACGTCTACTTTCAAACATATAACATCAAGGCGCCTACACCTTGCAGACAAACAACCGAGCTGTAAGTGAAAGTAAGGCGTCATCAGCAAGACAGCTTCCTTACGGCTTTCACTGCCCCGCGTCATTAAATGCACTCACTTCACAGACAGTTCGGCCAAACAACGACAACATTCACGCCACTGAGCTCGGTTAGCCGCGATCTCACCTAACGTCTCAAGCCACCGACCCTGTGAGTCGCGAGGGCTCCAGCCCGGAAGACGAATCCGATCTACAGTAGCCAACCCCTTCATGAACGATTTCCTTTGTCTACGTCAGGTCATCATCTGTCCACCTCGCATCTGGCGTCAATCGACCGCAGCGTCGACAAACAGTGCTCAGTGTGGCAAACTGCTAGCTGGTATCCTTAGTACATGACCTAACCACCTGAATCTGTGTAAATGTAATGACTGAATAAAAGAACTCGTTTGACAATCATTGCCAAACACCCTCTTCCTAAACCCCCGTTGCTCACTCGTTGGTGCCACCCGATACGAGCGATTGAACGCAGACATCGGTGGTCAAACACCTGACAACGGTTCAGGTCTTGTGCCTTCAGCGGCCAGGTTTCGCTGCCGTAAAGTAACAGCCCTCACTGTTGTCTGATATACGCGACCATTAAGTTCCAGAGAGATACCTTTCTATCGCCATAAGTGCCTCAGATTAGTAAACACCGTCCTAGCCTTGGAGATACGCGCCTCTATTTCATTCCCTACACCTCCGCCGTCGCCGCTGCTGATGCAGCTTCCCAGGTACACAAATCGGTCAACAACCTCCATGACTTCATTATCTAACATTAAATCTACGTAATCACAGCAATCTTGCAGAAACACTTTGCATTTCGAGGCTGCAAAGCACATTCCGAAGTACTTAGCAGAACGCGAAATGGCGTTCAGCGTTGCTTGAAAGTTGTCAAACAGCAACACCTTGTAGTCAGCATAATCAAGATCAGTCAGCCTTCCGCCAGGTAGGAGGTCCACACCAGCATCATTTGAGTGCCGCAAACAGCCCTCCATTATTTCGTCCATGACGAACTGCAGTGAGTCGACGAAGTATAATGGATGCAAGAACCCTAGAAATGACTGGGGTCAAACTAATTCCCCTATGGTTTTCGCAAGTGCTCTTGATACCTTTCTTGAATATAGGAACTGTTATTGCGTGACCCCAGCACGGAGGGATGGTCTCCGTCGACCACACAAGTTGAAACAACTGAATCAAGGCCTTTACTAACACCTCTCCACCTTCTTTAAAAGGTGCCGGGACGAGATCATCTGGACCGGCAGCCTTATTACGATTGAGTTCCGAGATGCAATTGCGAACCTCAGTCTCAGTAGGTGGTTCCAAATCTACCGATCAGGGCGTTACATCAGAAGTTTGTGGTGGCAGCACGGTAGAAGCAGGAGGCCAGCTAAATTGACCCTCAAAGTGTTCCGCCCAACGTTCCAACTTTCTGGACTTATTATAAATTAGTGTGCGATCTGCCTCGCTGATGGCTTCACTGACAGACGGTCGCCTGGGACCAGTAGCACGGATCAGCTTGAATAGTTTGCCGGTGTTCCGTGAGGCAAAAGCGGTTTCCATTTCCTTAACTTTTTCCACTAACCAGGCCTCACGATCAGCCTTTAGACTACGTTTCAGTTTCGTATGGATATTTCTTCTGGACTTATTATGTGAACTACCAGGAGGATTCTTCCGTCTGGCTTCTAACAACTCCAGAAATTTCTCTGAAATCCAATGTTTGTTTAGCCCCTGTACCCCTATGCCGCATGCTACAGTACATGCTTTCTGAAGATCCTGTGAGGTTTGAGTCCAGCAGTCATTACGACCATGAGTGTGAAGACTACTAAGGCAGCTTTCTAAGCTGGTTTGGTACTTATGTTTTACCGATGGTAAAACCAGTTTCTCTACAACCAGTCGTTACTGTCGGTCGGGTTGTTGTCCAGGAAAAGTAAGAACAAAACGACAATATAACAATGTATTATCTGAATTCAAGCGTGTGCTCCAATGAGAACGACAATTTTGGATGGAACCACGCCAGCTATAACTAACGTCTGTGTGGTCTATCTAAGACTGAGCCTGATTCAGAGCAGGCGGGCGCCAAGTATAGCGATGACGTGCACGACGCCTAAAAACTAGTGGTGGCTAAAAATAACTTATACTCAGCGCACAGCTGCAACAATCGCCCGCCATTATCTGACCGATGTGACGCTATCCCAAGCTTGCCACCTAAACGAGATTCGGCCTCATCAAGACGTCCGACCTGAGCATTCATATCTCCCGCCAGAACGACTATATCAGAGCCATGTGTCGACCGAAGGAGAGCGGCCAGAACCGAATAAAACGCGTCTTCGACGCCGACGTCACTACAGTCAGTAAGAGAGTAAGCAGACACAATGAATAAATTTCTGAAAGTTATGCTTCTAGAGCTGGTCTCAATTGAACCTGCCAAGCGGACAGCACAAAATCTACTGTTAACAGGAATCCAATCTATCAATGCGGCCGCAACCTTCGTGCTGAGGACTATACCTACTCCAGTCTGACCTGTAACTGCGGCTGTGGAGTCACTCGAAATGTATAACCAGTATCGGGTAGACAATGCGGGTGCTGTTAGTTCCATACGCTGACTACTGTCCTGGATTCTAGTTTCCAATATACAGCAGACATCGACATGCAACGAGTCTAACGTTCGTGCAACAACGGCCTGCTGACCTATCTGCTTTAGAGTGCGAACGTTGAAGGCACCTATATTAATTCGCATTCTAGGTCTAAGCAAGGGACAAGGGAGGCCTGAACCTAAATAGCAAGAGACGGAACTTACCGGCTCAGTGTTACCACGGTTAGCTACATCTGTTGTGGGACCTGTGAAGTAACTATCAGAAATGGAGTTCGGGAGGGGCCTGAGAACTAAATTTGATAGAACAGTGGGGGAGGGGTCAGCAGTAGCATGTTTTCGCCTATCCACCCTGCTGTATGCAGCAGATAGGGCGACCCGGTTTATACTGCGAGACGGCCGATGCAGTATGGAATTACTGGTGTTGTGACTGTTCATGATTGTGTGTGGGCTGAGATATTGCCAAGGCGCTCAGACCTGGACAGGAGAACGATTAGGATTCTCAACCAAAGCCTTTGGCTCAAAAGCCTGTACCGCAAGGCAGTGGGTGGGTGGCAATGTACCAGAAGTGGTACATTTTTCGGAAAAAGATGCCAACCTTCTTCTAACCCCCAACCTGGAGGACCAGGAGACTGGTTTTTCAGACCTTTGCTTATTGGTCTGCCTGACATGAGAGATTCTATCGGTATAGTGGCCACAAAGTCCAGTTTAGCCTAATAGATTATCGAGATGCGCAAGCCGTCACGCCACGTCAAAGTTCAGTCTCATTGTGACAGGATGCGCGATCAATTGGTCAATTACTCACTTTGCACAGCTTGCGGTGGTTCGGTCACGCACTGCGTATGTCATCTGATCCTTTACCGTATCGGCCATCATATACTGAGACCACTAACAGTTGGGTGAAACTACATGGTAGTCAAGCAGCAACGTGGTCACGGAGTCTGAAGACTCTGACTGCTCCACTGAGCTAAATGGGTAGGTATCGCCTGCCTGGATCGGGTCCTCGTGATCATTCAAACCGCTGGTTGGAACCGCTATCCGAGATGGTGGTATGTCGCAGTCATTGGCGTACCTGTATCCATACCATTTCTAGTCCTTCCGCTCAGTCTTTTAATAATTATCAAACTTCTTAGTAGCGTTTTCTTCTAGAATATTCCACGTCACTGTTGATGCGAGCGGCGACCCGAGCCACAGTATTCTGTGGTCAGGCTCATGGCTGCTGTGATGTTGATGACAATGAATGAATTGGACATTACTATCTGCTTCTGGTTACTGTTGCACACAGTAGATGTGTTTGAAGATGAGTTGGGCTTTTTAATGTTACCGAAGGTTGTTCCGCCGCATTGGATAATACTTCCATGTTTACAGTCAGCCGTCGAAAGACGGTAGTGTTTTTGTGTGGGTATCCCTTCCGACCTCGTCTTTCTTAGTTAGAGGACGGTAGTACTGCAGCTGTGGAAGTTGTTCTGTTGTATGGTCACAGTATCACACCTAACTATTTAAACGCACTTACGTAGTCGGAAGTGCTACATTCAACTGGTTGTCGTTTAGCCATTCCTTCTTTGCTTGTGTACCGTGGTTGTATTCGTTAAGATTATAACTGTTATCATCATGACTCTGCTTGAAAGCAGAGCGGAATCTTGACGACCAAATCAAGATATCAGGATAGGTCAATTTGGTAATAGGTTTTCCTACTTGTAACATACTAGAGGATGCCGTTGTATGCGTTAATGTCGTACATACATACGTGTATTTCACTATCGCTGTAATCTCAAAGGTAACGCTAAGTTAGACACCACCTCGTTTTTGACAGCAAAATTCTCGTCCATCTCTCTCATTCCAGATCTGGCCTCCTGATCAGTTAGTTCGCGTAGGCAAATTCATGGGTTGTAGTGAGAATCTCGGACTATCAGGTCGTCCCCCACGGCCCGTCGGGCAACTTGGGACGTGTCGGTTTTATCGGTGAGTCCGTCACTCTTCCCCGTTGTCGTTTTTGTAGCATGGTATTCATAGCAGCCGTTTTCTTCCATAATGTGCGTAATGTTCTGATCATATATGCTTATCTCCATTGTCCGTCTCTTAAAAAAAGATTTTGACGATCTGGGCTTAATGGTCTGGTTTGCAATAAAACTTTTGCCTTATAATTTCCTGTCATAGACAAATTTTCATTCTATGGTATACTCCTCTTCTCTTATAGTCTCAATCATTCGAAATGTGACCTCTTGCTTCTATTTCCCGTTGGATTTTGCGCATATCTAACAAACCCATGTTGCACTGTGCATCATTTTCCCAAAGATTGTTGTCATCTGCCACTAGTTATTTTTTGGAGTGTTTCTTCAATTACCAATGCTCTTGATATTAAAAGAAGACGCTCCGAAATCTGCTATCTCTTTACATAATTTTGAAGGACAGGTGTTGCATCCTGATGATCCAACACATCGAGTCCAAAGTGCTGGACTAAACAGTCAGGTACCAAGCAGTAGCAAGTGCCCCATCTAATTTGTAACCCGGTCGGGCAGCTATTGTGCCATTATTATGGAGATGTAAACAGGGTACACACAAACGTTGCTGAGCATGGACTACCAGGTAATGATAAATCTACTTGGCCGATACAAAAACAAGCTTTACTAATCTCCGAGAGAATCTACACAAAATTGTGGACAATACGGCGGTAAGAAATTCTCAAAAAATTTGGGATCAAACTTAGTGATCAGCATCCGTTCCACTTTATCAGCTCGGTTACTATAGCCTCTTCATAGTGTGTCTGTATCAGTAGGGTAAGCGGAGTGCATGGAGCCTGTTGTATGGTTGGTGTGAATGAATGTAAATGTTTGTTGATATCAATTAAATATTTTTTCAGAGCCCCTTTGACTATTCGAGCCCATATGCCTAAAGATTTCAAGTGTCCGTTTGCTTATTTCTGAATAAACGTTTCTATTTGACTTCATTTATAACAGGTTGCCTGTGAACTTTCCGTCCATTCACTCTTTATGCGGTCTCCTTCGGTCTCCTTCTAATTCTCTTCCGTTGAAATCGATTTTTGTTTCTCTTCTATACAGCATCGTCTGTTGAACTTCCCATTTCCCTTCCTTAATTACTCCTTGAACATGCCATTTCACATTGAAATGGCGACCACGATGGACACCTACCAGATTTTAATACCTGCGTCTACAAATTCTACCCATTCTTCTCCCCAAAGTCTTGAATTTCTACATTTTTTTGTGTCACCCATGTGCATATGCTCTAGGCAATCTTCACCATCTTCTGTATGGCCGGCTGTTGTTTCTCCATTCTCGAAAAATGTATGAATATGCATAAATATACACACATGTACCATGAATAGAACAGACGAAAGACTGACGTTACACGATTTGTACTCCAGCAACTTGAGTTGCATTTCTACTACCGGTGTTTACTGCAAACGAGTTGAATATACACACTTCCAAACCACAACACAACTGTAAAATTGTCAAAGTTTGAAACCGGTTCAACTGCTATCATTTCAGTATCAACATCACAAACAGCTCTTTTTGTGTACACAAAATAAGGCAGCGGTGTCTGATTGCAGCTACTTCAGCATATCATGACAAATGTTTGTTTCGACTTGAAAGCTGAACACGACATGACTTTAATGAGCCAATCACATTGCGTCATCGTATGAGACTTGATGGTCAGTGACGCTGACTCCTTTCGGGTGTTTGCTGTCAAGTGACCTGATTGCTTAACCGTTTGTTGAACTCATTTTGTCATGTGCAAGACAAACCTGGTTCTAAACTGACACTCAGTCTGGTAAATTAAGACGTTGGTTGTTCGACTAGGGTCGTGGAGATCTGGAATGTTCTGCGCACGATTACTGGGTTCACTGAAAAGTACACACGGATAATAAATTAATTCAAGCGTTGCTCAACTAGTCGTTGTCTTCTTTGATTGGCAGTTGTAGAACTACTCTTTTTGGGACCTGTGGTTTGCGGATTACTTTGCGCACCAATTGTTTTGGGCTTTCGTATAAATCCTTTTGACTGTCCGTTGTCTATTAAAGTCTGCTGTAGTTGATGCAGTTCATCATCTAACGTGTGACTGATGTAACCTCGACTTACCAGGTCAAACAGCGTGCCCACCAATCTTTTGTTATGTGCCACTGGAGCCAAGCTGTCAGACTGTGATTGGAGACAGACAGTGATTGGAGCCGAAGAGACTTATTTCCACAACATTTACTCTCGGTATTTTCCGACCAACATGGCCGGATGTGTCGTGATAATAATGTGAGGAAAAGTGGGTGTAATGGACTGTGCAAGAACGTAGGCATTGCATTAATGATTGCGTTTTTTTTTGTTTTTTTGTTCGTCTGTTACGTGTTGTACTTAAAAGTTCGGCTAGTTCAGCACGAGAATCATGTACTTTTCATGCCGGTTGAGTAACGTCAGCTGCCCTTTGAATTTTTTTTCCAATCTAATAGAGTATGTGGGATAAGTTACTGGTTCGTTATCATGTTATGTTTGATGATCAATGACGCATCCTCTTCCTTGATTCTTTGTTTCTTCTCTCCGTAGGATCTCTGGTCTCACCGTCCTTTGCTATCCGCTGCTCTTCGAGGCACAAGACTTTTATCTACTTCATGATATGCAAGTTGTGATTGACGAAGTTAAAGTGAGCCGGAATTCATTCCAACCTCTCTCTCTGCCCTTCCTCTCTCACAGTCTCCGTTTGTTTTACACAATGTTACTGCCTACTATCGCCTCATAGAACTGTTCTGTGTTTCTAATCACATTTCGGTTCGGTGGACTCCATCATGTTGTATTTCAACCATTTTTAACAGTTGGCTGAAAATGGGTGATATGGCTAATTGTTTTTCCGTGTTACTCTTGATCAATATTACCATAAGGTGTTGGATGGTGAAAACCTTTCAGCAATGCGGTTATTACACAATACTCGTGGCTACCTTTTGGCACCCATATAGTTGACGGCATCCCAAACGCATTAGTCTATCACAATGACCGAAGCAAAAAAATGCTTGCGCTTTAATTATCATCGCAAGTGGCTTGCTCCCCACCACTTGCGGTTCCACCCACACACCACCTATCCAGTGTAAATCCGAAGGAATAAGACCAGTAAGTGTATGAGTGAGGCCTTTGTGTCCAGCTGGCTGATACTGGTTAGCCAATCAATTGGCTAGCACGAAACGAAAATCCTGATCTCTCGGAAAATAAACAGAGCAAGAGATTGCAACACCAAGATCTAAACTGAGAGGAAAGATATGTAAAATGTAACTTAAGAAGTATTTCAGTGTAGGAGTGCATGTTAGTGCATTCTAGAGAGGATAAGGATGAGAAACAAAATTCAGAGTGGACTACAAAAAGAACAGGCAAACGATTCATCATACAATACAACAACAAAGCGTAAAAACAGAATGGGTAGAAGACCGCAGACACCCATGTTTCTGAAAAGAGAAACGGATTAGTTGCCAAACGACCATGGTCTTGGTCGATGCAATCATTTACAGAAATAGAATGGATATACTGATATCACCTACCTACGCCTAACGTACTCGTCGTCTTTCGGCTGACGGCGCACTTTGAGTACACTGGTGACCTACTAATCCAATGTGTGCGAATGCGCTAATCACCTTGCCTCCATATACCGCTAGTTTGGTTGTATATGACTTTAACCAATTTCCGTGTCAAAGGTTCGCGTTCGTACTAGTGCTGCCATATGCTCGATCGACCTATCCCATGAAGATTCTGATTGGCCAACG
This sequence comes from Paragonimus skrjabini miyazakii, assembly GCA_014338405.1. Classification (NCBI taxonomy): domain Eukaryota; kingdom Metazoa; phylum Platyhelminthes; class Trematoda; order Plagiorchiida; family Troglotrematidae; genus Paragonimus; species Paragonimus skrjabini miyazakii. The sequence goes on along the minus strand of JTDE01021810.1, from coordinate 54,605 downwards.
ACATTCATGCGCGTTTAGCTTACTAGCACACATTAAATTATTCAGCTTTGTTCATTGGACTTCATAATTTTGGCCTAAGTGGATATTCCAACCGCGAATCTCTAATATCACAGCTCTATGAACCAAGTCGGCTAGAAAATTTAGAGCCAAAGCGGATGGCTTTGTTTGCTGTCTATGGTGATGATGATAAGTTGAGTGAAGTTAATTTTGGAAAATGTTCAATGCATTTCTTCCCATCTTCTGGTAACTTTTGTTAAATTGTGTGTTAGATATTTTTTTGGAAGAGCACAAAGTTTTATTCTAGAACCAGTGCAAACCAGATGTCATGCTGTAACCTCTATCAATAGCCTAATTGATTGAATAGGCAGAGAACTAAATCCAGTATTTCATATGTTTTGATCCGACGTTTTCACTGCAGACAGATTTCAAATTCCTGTCAGACTGGTGGCGACTTCGCGGGCGTCCGACTTTCTGTTTCCTTATCAAAGAGGATATGGTCAAGTGAGTGTAGTCTAGTAACTGTGTGTATGAATATCTGTCGATTTATAAAATCACTCAAATCGCAAGTTTCTACTGATATTGGACAGACCAACCGGAACTGTCTTATTCGTGTCTTTTTAGTAAGTTATTGCGTTTCTAAAGTTATTGCACTCAAGCATCTACAATTGTCATGTAGCTCTTTCAAGACCATCAAAGCAGAAACTGGTCTTTAGTGGTTGTCAATCATTGGATCTAGTTCTATTTTTTACTCGTTGATTGTTTGAGCTAATGACCCTACTCCATGGATGAGTCGTTCAACGCTTCCGAACTGACTGTGCGCTTTGCTCCGTCAATGCATAACATAGAGTGGTCATCATGCCGCTTGATTCTTATAGGATTGACACGAGTTCGTATGCCCTTGAGTCAGTTATTCACTCCATATTTCATCATATTCTTCTTTTTTCCACTTTTACTTGCTGGCCAACCTCCGTGTGTTCTGTCCTCGCGTGTGAATGACTGCTGTAGATTTTGCTGACGTACATGGTTCAATCCATTCCCGTCAGTGTTAGCTCAAACGAGTTCTTCAACGAATTACAGTATGACATCGGTTGTATCAACTAATCCGACTTAACCTAGTTTGAACAGTTACGGATGACTTGATGCAACCTTTCACTTGCAGTCACTTATTGATCAATGGCTAATCAGATCTCAGTTTCCTGACAGTGGTTCTGTAATAAACTGGAAAGTCTGCTTCCATACATTTGAGTTGCCGATCCCATACTGTCTTAAAACATGAAATAAAAGTTAAATCGCTTGATTGCAAATATGCAAAGTTCGAGCGAGCGAAAGTGTTAATTTTTTGTCATAAACAGGTCCCGCACCGGTATTCTTGATCTTCGACCGAATACGCACCACACTGAGTTCGTTTCGACGTACTAAACGTTACTGACGTGTGTCACTTTCTTACACCCCTTCTGTACGGATGGACACAATTGATGTTACGTTGTTGGGTTGAGTTAACTAAAGCCACAGAATTATCAACGCTTTCTGGAGCTTTTGTGGTCGTGGTCAACGTAACGTTGGGCAAACTGTGCGTTTGAACTAAAATAATGTGCGTCCGATCTCGCTTTGTCATTTAGGGATTTGAATATCTAGCGCACGAGTTACCTATAAGTTTGGGATGTTCGACCAGTGTTGGTGGCGTTGGCAATGCCACAGTTTTTCTGTGTATATTTTGGGGATATTCATTTTCCCTCACTCGCTACCCACGAACTAAAATACACAGTCCGTTCCGATTAGGTCACATATTCCGTATGTTGATAGGGCGTCTGCCACACCACGTATCGTTCAACACAGTTCCTAGCATTTAGAAGAATTCACTAAGCAACCAAGCGATGTCCTAGCCGTGGGCTGTGAAGATCTTGACCGTTCAGCTGAGCAACATTGAAAAGTGCTGCCTGCAGCGTTTAGGAATTTGCGACTGTCTCCATCGCTGATCACAACTCTCGGATATAGTAATATATCCTGGTTATTGGCTGACTACATCAGCAAAATCGCTCATTCTTCCTCTTAAAATTTTATTTTTCTATACGTTGTTAGTTGTTCACTTATTTGTTATCGCTTGGACTCCTATCAGGACCAGTGATAGTCCGGGCCATAATATTCGTAGACCCTTTCCAAAGTTCAGTCAATATATATCTATGTAAGCACGGGTTATCGAGTCACTTACGACTGTCTTCAGCTGTCTTCTGTGACAAAGTTTCCATTTCTTTATGAATCATCGTTACGTTTTTCCTTTGGCGAGCACCATGGGTTCGATTCGTTGGGTAACTGTGCCCTTGGTCTGAAATTTGACTTGACATACCCGCTTCGTTGTTTGTTGACCTAACCATCTTATCCAATGCCCAAAACTCGCGTTTTTGTATTATGGTTTAAATACTACTATTAATACAACCAAACTGTTGAGTTAAGCAATTAATCATCAGTGAGAACCACTGATATATTGCTGTCTATAATGATGATGATAATGATGAGCTGTTGAATAGTTTCATGGCTCTCTACTTTGTTAGACTCATAACCGTCTTCATATATCCAGTATATCTGATATGTTATTCCCTACTTTTTGCCCTCACTCACTGTTACGCCTCACTCCGACTATTTTCTCCCAGTTGTGCGTCTACTGTGCGTTTTCTTTCTCCTTCTTTTCAGAGTTGCCGGATTCGGCCAACTATTACGTTTTCTTGTTAGTATGAAGAACGGCACTGTGCATGGGACACGCATTGTTCTTGGACGCGCACAGGTCAGCTTGTCTCATTTGGAAAGTGCGCTGTTGTCTGTCTTTAAATTATCTTATTTGAAACTCAAAAACGTCATTACATCTTACTCTGTTTGTCTGTGTGTTGTTTGTCTTTTTCTGTACACCAGTTAGGCAGATAAACTGGTGAACTTAGTTTAATTATATTTTTTCTCAGTGTCATTCCTGACGGGGAAGTTCTTTCAGGATACCTAATAGCAGACTGAGGGAAACAAAGATGACGTCGCACTGTTTCGAAACAATGCACGCACGATGCGGGATGCATTGGACTGTTTGATGACCTAGTTACCTCAGTGTGCTGTGTGCTTTATGCCATCGAATTGCAACGTAATTCTTTATGACTGGTAGCGTCCGTGGTTGCAGCTATCCTGGGCGGTGACAGTTTAACCATAAAAGATCTTTGTTGCGAAACTTCAAATACTGAGTTCCCTTCATCAATTTAGTCAAAATGGAGAGAAAACTTGTTGCGACATGAATTTTGTTTGTTTTGACATAATAAGGGAGTTATTTAACCTGGAAAGTTGCGTCACATCTGAAGTTCACTCTGGAGAAAAGTGCTCCTTAGTCGTTTTCAAATCATCATCATCATCATAGACAGCAATACATCAGTGGTTCACACTGATG
>JTDE01021810.1:36053-51087 GCA_014338405.1 Paragonimus skrjabini miyazakii | reverse complement strand
TCCTTCCAACCCCCAACCTGTAGGACCAGGAGACTGGTTTGTCAGACCTCTACCTATTGGCCTGCCTGGCATGAGTGACTCTATCGGTGTGTTGGCCACACCGTCCAGTTTAGCCCAATAGGTCATAGAGATACGCAAGCCGTCACACCGCGTCAAGGTCCAGTCTCGTTGTGACAGTCGTTTTCAAAGGCTAGGTGACATTTACTGTTAGGAAGCAACTCAGTTGGACTGAATGTATAACGTCACTATGTGTACGGAAACCTACTACGGTTGCGAAAATTGGTCATTCCAGGTCGTTTACGTTTTTCTAGATATCTGTTTTCGATTGTCGCCGTCCACGGGGCGTTACTGTTATGGGATCACAGCACCACGTGATCTTTTCGAAGTTTGACTACTTGTGTTCGGACTAACTCACCTCATCTTTGTGGTATAACTTCAGTTCGTCCGTTATGGTGGTTCAGGTGTATTCTGTATATTTCTGTCTAATATTTTCTGAATCGCAGCTTGTTTGCACTTACTGGATACGAGCGAAACGTGAATTATGATGATAACCACGGCCGAACTGTCAACAGCCGCTACTTCTGAGTGGCGACGAACTCTGTTATGTTTTGGTTTTTGTTAGCATATTAATTTGTGGTCTGTACAGTCTGTAACCACCTTATCTTTTAGCAATAGATTCCTTCGCATCAAATCGACGCATCATTTTTCGTAACAAACTAACGGTTTCTGTTAGATAGCAGTAATCTTAATTTTGTTTGAATAGTCGTGTTGGAAAAGAATTGAACCATTCCACGACAAAATCTTACGATCATTTTGTCAATCATAATTTTGTAAAGAACGTGTCCTTGTATAGTTTCAACACTTCGACACACTTCTGGCTCCCTCGTGTTCTGTTCAAGAGAACGCTAATTCACCCATCTAGCTATATACCTTGTTATGTTTACTTATTTGAGAAGGAACTTAACCGAACAACTTTTATTCTATAAGGTTGAGATTAGGACAGCTGCCTCAAAGAAAATAATCTCTAGAGTCGTTTTAATCCAAGCGGCACGTTGAGCACGGAAGCACTCCTCGTTGAAGTGAAAGCTAATCGTAATACTTATTGTTTGTCTTACTCCGATAAGTTTGCTTGCCGTCTTGTTTGCCTAAATCGAACAATTTACTTTGCTCTTCTCAAATAGCACATGATAGCATCTCTTGCCCTTTCGCGCTTTTTGACATTTTTCTGTTTACTTACCTGTGTCCACTGGAACGCCAAATGCTTCGTTCTTTTTAAATGGGTCAATTCATCCCCCCCATGTTATGTTGTATGAACAGAGTAAATGCAGGATGAAGTGTTAATCGCATGAGGCTTAACCACATAATAATGAGTTCATATCCATATCATTGACAAAGCGGCCCAGCAGCTTTAATACGTACTAATCGATATTCGATTCTTAAACCACTGGATGTCTACGTGGCCTGCTAACTGTTCAGATCAACGTTTCAGATTGGTGACCACATGGTCATCCAGGATGGTCGCATGATTTTAAAGCAGCTCTGTTCTCATTTGCATCATATACCATTGATTTTCCGTGAAGACCATTTAAATTATATTTAACCTATTACTTTCATCTGTTACGGAAAATATTGCTAAAATGTAGAGTAACCGTGTACTATTTTTCGGGGTATATTTTGCCACCGAGTTTTTCATGGGTGAAAATAATTCATCAATCATCCTTTTCGAATTCCGGATAGGTTAGTGCTTTCGGTGCTAACATTTGTAATTAAGAGCAACTTTCTTTTTATTGCCTGTTTATCTCCAAATTAGGTTATGCAAGCGCTAATGACCGTTTTACATGAATTTCGGCGCCGCTCACCTGTCTGCCTGTATCTCTGAATAGTGACATTACCGAGAAATATGTATGGTTTGAATCGTACCAAAATTTCTGGTCATTTTGGTCCCTTGTTAGCGTTCTTCTTTCCACGAGAACCTAACTGACTCAGTATAAGCTCGCTTTTACTCCAACCAAAGCTGTATTGATCACAATTTCTCCCTTCATCAAGCAGTAAGTGTTAAGTGCTGTTTACCTTACCATATAATTGTGGTCCATTTTACCATGTTAGCTGGTCGCAAAATAACTTAACCTTTGTGCCATTTGACTACTTGCATAGCTCGTGATTCATTTGGGTGAACTGGATGATTTACTTATCTCATCTAAGCAGATGCTGGGGAGGCCGATATATTGAGGTCTGACAAAGTGCAAGTTCATTGTCCTCCAGATTGGGGTTTTGAATAGAATTGGCTTTTTACTCCGTAAAATAGTCTCAGCTTCAGTTCGTTACCATCCAACCGGCGCCTTACGCTGCAGGCCCTTAGTTCAGTAATCTGAGTAGTAACCCCTAGTTGTTTTTATTTGGGCCTGAGCGTCCTGGTATTTTCTCAGTACATATACATCCATGAAAATGTGTGCCAGTTAAGCATTGCTATGAATTACCGTTGTTGTTACCGATGAGGATGGTCCTATTGATAGAGCTGCTTTCTGTTATTGCCTGGCGTAAAGCGGATGTCCGATTTGTCTGTTAAAGTGATCTATATTTTATCTGATGTGTATCAACCGCACAACTGAATATTTCATCTTTTCGAATCCATTTGCGATTACCAGTGGTGTTCGACAAAACTGTCTTTTAAACGTCACCATACTGGAAATTCTACAGACAACACCGGAATTTAATTCCTTCGATGGTGTCTATCTTCTCCCAGGTGATAATTCCCGTTGTTTGCACTCATGTTAACTGCACCCACGTAGACGATATAACGTGGCCTATGCGTAGTAGTACTATTGATTTGTCGATGAGAATTGTGTTTTGCTTTCAAAAGCGCAGTCTATTGGTTAAATTTTTTGTTTGCATACGTTTGTTTTAGAAAATGGTATAAGGTTGGGATTAATGTTAATCTACACCATTGTGGCGACGGATGGACTTGATTTGGTTTCATTTGGTCTGTTAACCGAACTGATCGAGTTAGCCTGTTTCCACTCTGATCATAGCTGTATTAGTGAACTCTTCAATTTTCGTCAAACGCCGAAATTTCAGCGCTGCTAACAGAGATAACTGATGCTTGTCTTATTACACATTCATATGACTTTCGCTGTGGTTTTCGGAAGCAGAATAAGTCTGGTCAGGTTATACGCAAACAGATATCGGATTGAGTAGACGCCTTCATTATTTTGTTTGATCCGGGTTTGATTGCTTGTGGTGTTCAACAAGGTAATCCACTGTCACTTTTCTCTTTGGACTTTGTTCTAGAGGGAATCATATGGACTGTACTGATAGATGAACATTCCGATAGTACTTAACTTTGTCTAGCTGTTATAGTTCATTGCTTAAGTTATACTTATACATCATTCCAAGCTGCAACGACTCTCCAACCGCCCAGGACGCTTTAAACAGTTTGGCTTTATCAGTTCATCGATAAAGAATGTGCTTCGTCTCTGGAAAGTTAAGTGAACGTTTGCGATTGACGAGGGTCTGCGGTTATCTACGATGGTGGTATGCTAAAACTGATGACCGACTTTTTCTACCTGGTTAGTTACATCAGTGATGCTTTCTGCAATCGCATTTTAAAAACCAGAACGGTCTTTGTTAATCTGCGTCGCCCTGCACAACAGAAGAGTATGAATCGTTCTATGAAATGGTGAGTATACTCTGCGTTGCTGTATGTTTGTGAAACCTGACCTACTTGAACGGAAAGTGTTCGCTGGTTATTCCCGTTTGACAGTCGCTGCTTGTATGCGGTTTTTCGTGTATGGCGGGATCGTCGTGTAAACGGCGATACCGTCAGACATCAAATCTTCACAGGTACGAACCTGAACATGTTCATGTACAACGCAATCTCTCATCACCAGTTTTGTTGGTTGGACTGTTTGTTTCGTATGCCACACCATCACTTAACTGATCAATTCCTAGACGCAAAGCCCAAGGTCAGCTTAGAAAGGCAGCATGGCCCGCAAACAATGATTCGATACTGAGGTACGAAGCAACTGACACTGGAGCTTATTTCCGTTACTTCAGCGCTTCTCTGCTGTTGGAGAGCCGGAACATCTATGCGTAATGACACTGTCCGATGTGAGTCAGAGTTGTAATCAGTGGGAGTTATGTGGAGAATTGCTCATCAACTAAATACACTCACTTTTCCATATTAATTTCCTCCCTGGTTAACACTATATCTCTTCCTGCTTTTGGTTGCATTAGGTGTATTTCTACTTATGGAATGACCATTTGAACAACGAGTGACAATCTGTGCATTTGCGTTCGTAATGCGATCGCCTCTCATAGTTTTCATTAACCCAGAAACTTTTAACATACTGTCTTTCGGCTTTACTCGTAGAGCATTCTTTCCGATTCTCGTGACCGGCTAGAAATAGCAGTATCGTTCTTGTTAATTGCCCGAAACGACTGTTTCTCGATTTAACACACTTCTTTTTTTATTTCTGGGGTCAACAGCACGCTGTCAAATCTAGAAATGAATCGTACCCCTTAGTGTCTCCATAGAAATTTGTGTTATTTTTAATTCGATATTAACATAATAAACAGAAGCGTTCAGAGCATTGGGTTTTCTCAGTGTGTTCTGCTGGTCATATAAAAAAAGGTTGTGAGGTGATTCAGTCATTTTGTACAGTCTGATCGATTGCACATATGAAAACCGGTAAGCCTTATATGCCACTCCAAATGAACTCACAAATTATTTTGAGATGGCAAATAACATGACACTACATTGTCTCGATCGTTGTAATCACAGCGTCCTGCCAGTTGTCTATACACGCTAGATGTTAGGTGATCGCGATCAATCGAGAATGCTTTAATAAATCCTAATGTACACAGTATTCCATTGCACATCCAGTTGTACACTTAGGACGTTCGCCTTAGTGCTTTATATCGGACTACACATAAACCCGCTACTATCAAGCAATTCCAGCCTAGACGGTAAAGACAATTGGAGTCACCGGATCGCATAACGTGTTTGGTGGCCAATGTCTCTACTACTTTTCGATTTCGGTTGTTGACCTCAATATCAGTTGCTACATATATGTACATATCCAACAGTGAACAGTAGGTGTGTGTATGTGTATATTGACGTTGATGTAGGATCTCAGACGACAGTTTGCTTTTCCAATACTTGTGTTTTGTTCTTCATGCGAACCCATATGTAAAATCTGGCTTGCCACGCGCATTCTAGAAATTTGTATCCAGCGGGTGTGTGGAGCATCTGGATTTCTTACCTCTGTGGACTGCTACGGGTGACTATTTCCACCGTCTGCGCGAAGTCGAGACCGGACGCTCGTTTCGTAGCTTGGACGATTTACCAAAGGAGGTTGGGACGATATACGCAGGTTCATTGAAGACCAAAAACAACACTAGTGTCAACGTACCGAGCGGTGCAGAAGTGGTTCGGATTATGCACGCCATGGATCGTAGTGTACGTGGTTTGTGTGTCTGTTTCGTCTCTATCTATGCGCACCATTTCGGCTGTTTACTTGCATAAAGCAATTTGGTTCATTTCAATTCGTCAGTTCGAATTTGAAGTCGGTCATAATTGAAAACAGCTACAAATGTATTCTCCTCTATAAGTTCAGCCAATGGCTCATGACATCGTGTTGGATGCTTCAAAAAGTTTGAGGTTTGGCATTCTTATGCTGACCGATAAAGGGTGAACCAAACATACTGTGAAAACTATGTCAGAATGCGAGTGCGCTCTCTCTTTCGCGCGAACGTCGGCGCACATACATCTGAAACTTTCGATGAAATATTCGGTATCCATGGGATGAACTAGTCCAGAGGGTCAAAATAGAGTGAACGATGTTTAGCTCTTGTTGGCACGTGATGTCATTTAATCTCCTTAAGATTGGAAGGTTTAAGGTGTCCTTGACATCTTGACCCCAACCGAAACATCCACGGTGAGCAAATATGTTCAACTAGTAAGTTAAGTAGTTTTGTTTTTAGTTTTCCTATACACTGCATGTCCTTAAATTGATACCACAAAATTGGGCTATTTATACCCCCAGCTTAGGACTGTGTTGGTCACCATGGGCAAGATAAAGACGCAACCTAGGTGATCATAGACTTCCTTATCATGCTCCATCTTCCATTCTTGAGCATCTTTGAGGTAACAGGATGTTTCAGTCTCAACGTTGTGCCGAGTGCACTGGACATTCTGGATGACTGGATTCAATCCAGAAGATATATTACACGATGTTGTTCATGAGTATCCAGCAAAAGGTGACCTTTGTAGTTTGCGTGCCGTCCCTCAAGTTAATCCAGTCTATTTGTATAAACAGGTAAGAACTATCGTTCCCATATAGCCCGTCTATAATAATGTTAAATTGTAACCATATAAATATATAAGGATTCTACAGGAGTCTGTCATACGGACGGGTGTGTCTGCCATCCTACATACAACCATTCGTTGCGATATCTAATCGTGTCCTGTTCGAATAAATAATATTGGTCGTTTGTCTCTTTTGGTGTGGTTTACCGAAACCAATATTCACAAGGCGACGATAACCTCACATGGGGTTACGAAATCGGGGCTTGTTTCACACTTCTGAAATTCGTAACGTCTGAACCCACTGGCTATCATACAGGCGATTATTCTGTCGCCGTGGGGCACAACAACTGAACATTTACGCCACTTTAATAGTCAAACAAGTTTTGCCATCATTGTGCTAGGCTAGATTGGGGTGTCAAACGTATGGTTACATTGACGCCTGGTTCCACTTCGGGCGCACTAACACGTTTGGGCTTGGAATACATGATTTATGGAATATCACATGTCGAAAGCAGACACAACGCATCTTTGCTCTTTTGCATGTAAGCCTTTTAAGTAACTTATACTGGCAAAAATACACAATGGCCAAGAAATGATGATTATGGACTTGAAAAAGGTGACAACAGGCTGTAGATAATCAAAGCAGGCAGACTTATTACAAGAAAACCCGTTCATTTAATATATGTTGTTACATAATTTAGTCTTCTATGTTCGACAGTGTTGCTTTCACTACCTACTTGTTTTATCTCTGCCGATTGCTTCTGTCAGTCGGTTTTCTTATTGTCATCTGATTCTGTGTTCCTCTAATTCTGACAGCGTTTTCGTCAATGCACGGATGAGAAACTTATCGAGCATGTGTTCTATCCTAGTGATGATGCCTACAGCCTGTCTAGTCGCGCGGCAGTCTTGCATGAGCTGTTGGAACGACATGGTCTGGATCACGTTGTAGTCACATCGGACCACCGTTGCAGTGTGCGCGACTGTCTTATAGACTTGTCGCGTGTGGCCGGCATACAGCAAGCTTGGTAAGAGCAAGTGTTTTTGCCTTCGTCTTTTATTGAAAATCCATATGCCTGACTGTAGCTGAATATCTAAACTCTTCACTTTCAGGTGTGTCGTACGTTTGTGTGCGGCCTTGTTGGCTCAGTTTGTAAACAGTTTGGCTCCCTCCTTGTCTATCATCTTGGTCTGCGGGAAGCAAGTCACAGTCGGCGTGGCTCAAGGCCCTGAGATGTTGGTGAACAAGCCACTGAACCCGGACGAATTGTACAAAGTGCTTCGAGAGACTGTCTATCCGCACGACCAGGTACAGTTCTCGTTGCAACAGGAACTCATCCTGTGGGTGAGTAGTTTGCTGACGTCAGACCAGAACCTATTCAATGGAATCAAGTTTATCCGACTTGGGTAAGTGTCTGAAGCCAGAAATGTGACTTCCAGTTACAACTGCACAGCCGACTTCATATTCCAGAGTTGTTTGTATATGAAAAACGTGCGGTTCAGTTCAGTATAGTTTTATAGCTCCGAACTGCATTCCCCTTTACTGTGGTTCTGGCTGTCAAGTCATCCGGTTGGTTGTAAGAATTCATACTGGTGAAAAGTATTGAGATACCAGAACTGTTGAGACATGAACCACTGGTCATCAGTAACCAGCGCCAAGGGACTCCGACCGAATCTACTGAGCCACTTGGAATTAAAGGACTTGGGTAGCCTGGGAGTGTGGTAGATAAGATTGATGTCTGTTGTGTGCAGATATCAAACTTTTGAGAATTTGTCAAGAGACGCATCTCCTAACGAAGCAGCAAAGGTGATCGATCCGGCTTCGAGTTAACTGATATGTGATTTTAACTCACTCAGTCCATTAAGCTCAATTAGGTTGCAGCTGCGAGATTGAACGCCTGTACATCATGTGAACTGTTCTCACGAGTGCATTTTCAAATGTCCCCCACCCTCTACTGGACCTATAAATGTAGAGCCTCTGTGGCCTAATGGACTCGCCTCGTAATTTTCAAACGCTGTTGCCGCACCCATTCTTCTTCTCGGTTCCGGGGGCAAACGATTGAGCTCGTATTAAGGGACGATCCAATAGAATTACTGTACGTTTTTCGACCTTATTGAATAATACACGGGCGGTAGTGTTTAACCTGTGGGCGATCGAAATGTTCTTTGTTTGACGGTACTTCTTCCATTCCCATTCTTCCTTTGTTCCGAAGACAGCAGTACCTCAGCTATGAGATTAGTTCCGTTACATACCTATCACGTCACTAACCTCTATGTGTACATAAGGAACTGAGTTTGATGTCACAGCCGAACTGGTTTTCAACCTTCACCCGCTGTGTTTTGTAGTTTTAAATATTTTTTGGACTGCCTTAAATTTATTTAGGGGGATCATTTTTTCAAACCTAGAATATTGTATGGTGAAACCGTTTGCCATAAGTACCGGTAGATTTGCAGTGAAATGCGCTCGAGCGTAAATTATTTAATGTCTATTCTAGCGAAATTCAAAACGGGAGGTGGCCATTTCATACTTCAGATCTGTCAGCTAGCTATCCGGAACTAATGCAGTGTCACTTAGTTTCATTGGCCCGTCGCTTCTCGACATTTAATTCACCTTTATTTTGTATGTTGTGAACGTCTTTTTATTTAAGTTTCGAGCTGAATGCTTACTATGTTTTTCCTGTCTACTTCTAGGTGGTTAGTGGAGGCGATGAAGCTACAATTGGAGTATGAAACAGTCAACGAGAATCCTGAGCATAATACCGATGATTTGTCCGAAACGCCCACCTCCTCGACATCAGGATTCGATTTGTTTTCGAACATAAATCAACGTAGTCTTGGTGCCTGCCATCTGTACAGCTTACCGCCGTGCATGGTAAAAGATCTTTTGTTTCGAACACTACGTGCGGGACAGTTTTATGGACAGACTTCAAATACTGACGAGTCGTTCACCAGCTTCGACTTTAAACCAGAATCTGCAGGTGAATGAACGTGTTTTGTGTCCCAGAATAAAACAACAAGGAGACATACATCTGAGGTATCATTTCATGCTTTCTTATCGTAGATGAACATATAACCAATTTTTAAACGTGTGGATGACCATCCGCATCACAGTATCGTGCCGCACTTGTGCATATATATCAATCCAACATCCGCACACACCGACTTACTCGGCCTTCTGTTACGTACCATCACTAAGCAGACAGGGACTTGAAAATTGACCCAATTCCCTTGTAATCGTATTTTGCTCTCATAGGCGCTGTCCACTGATTTTACACCCATAACTTGATCCACACATTTGATGGAGGCAAACCGGTTGCTACTTCAGGTGTTTCTGCATCGATCCAGATAACGTATTACGAGACTGGACAGTGAGAGATGACTGAAAACATACGGGCTCACAAGCGAGCTCATTAGAACACGAAAACGACAATTATTCAAGGTAGACGTAATATCAGAAAATACAGCAATCTTGTCTCAGATAACAACCTTTTCTGTGTGGTTATTGAGAAACGATAGAGCCGATATGACTGACAATTGTTTTATCCAGGACCTGTAATGTTTCAACATTATGCACAGTATAACATACGGAGGCACAATTAAATACTATCAGTCTTTGTTTGCTACTTTATACCGTTTATTCAAATTTTAATTTGACCGCAGTTTGGCCCATATTATTAGAGCAAACCGGTAATTGGTTGCTTGTATAAAGAAGCGTGATTAATAGGGCCTGGAAGCACAACGAGTAACGTCGGACGTCTTTGTACATGCAGACCCATGATACCGTGCTTCGTCCATAGCCGAATCTCATAATCCATACAAGTTACAGAATCAGGATTTATAGTCTTTTCTCGGCACAGTTGCATATACATCTTTAAGTTTGTCGAGATCCTTACTATTGGACGCCACTGCCTCGTCATGATAATCAGTTTCACCGTTGAACCTTACTCATGAGCGCTATGGCTCGAGCTACCGTTCCTTGTAACAGTAGTTCACGAAGTAGCAGACTAATACATTTGTACAAATATTTACCGAGAGGTATTAAGGGATTTCGGTTTATATAAATTGAACATCACTCACAACTGATTGCAGCTACCGCATTCCAACAGACTTTTGCCGTCAGCCGCTTTCGAAAAGAAGCACTACACTCGAATTTCACTCTTGTTAGAGCTCGTCAGTAGTGCATATCTTTGCCACGGCTTGGATTGGGACTGCGGTTCCGCTTTCATGGGGCAACCGTGTCGATGACTGCACCAATGGCTCTACATCAGCCAGAACTACCTTGCCAGGTGCAAATGCTAAGCCACGTTTGTTTGTGAATAATACTCAGATTACCCGACCACTTCATAAAGCGATACACTACGTGCTTTCGCTGTCCATATTGATACTTCAGCAACAGGAATACAAATAATGAGATGTCACTGCTGGGGTAGATGAAACGATTAACGTCATCGAGCGGCCGGTGTGCAAAAACGGGGATAGGATTAGTACCAACCAACTCCTGTAAAAATACATTAGCTTTTAAAGGTGCAGAGTGCACATTCATACAAACCGACCTTATCGTTTAATTGGTTCGATGTGGTCCGCATTTCCTCTGCGGACAAAGTAAATAAGTCATTGTCGCTTACATACTCAATAGTAGCCAGCTTGCTGCTTAGAAGATGATCCACTCGTAGATCCACTGAACCTTCGGGTACTCCTTCCAGAATCTCATATGTCACATAATGGGAGAGGCTAGAGAATAATGGGATACTCGTATCGAACGTCAATTGAAGCAACAATTCTTGAGACAGCTATCTATCAGTGCGCACTATGTACTGAGAGCAAGTACACAGGGACTTCGGCAAATGGTCACTCCATTGGGGCAGACCCAAAGAGTATGTTGGGCCAATGAATCAAAAACGGTCTTTAGATCCAGAAATACCACGACCGTTAGGTAAGAAAAGAAGTGCTGGTTACGTTTTGTTTTGCTAATGGAGAGTTCCTATATTCGAAATATCGTTGTGTGATTTCTTTCTAAATGTAGGCAGTTTAGAAATTTACCAAGGCCTTCGTATGTTCCTTCAGTTGTACAATGGCAAGCACTGGACGATGTTACGCCAGTTAGTCTTTCTCTACTTCCTACTGTGAACGACATTGATAGTATTATCGTTTACTTTGACGGATGATCCTCCTTCAGTGTCAAGTAACTTCGCACCCTTCACGACAGGCTGCTATCTATAGCCACTATCGATTGGCCATAAACGTTCTGCATTACTTTACATTGTCTAGACGAGATCCTAATGACATTCATGGTGGACATGTTTATTTTGACGGCTCTGACAAAGTACCGTTCTTTCTTAGTGCATCACCGTCACATCGATCGGATTTTATTGTGTAATACTTCGCTTTCCAAAAGAATCGCTTCTGCTCTCTTGGAATTTGTTCTGTTTGTTTAAGGGAGCACTATATTCATCGGTCTCGTGTTCTACCATTCCTCATTACTAGCTTACCTTCGGTCTCATCTGTCCCTCTAATTCATTCGATGGATCATTGTTCGTATTACTGCCAAAACGTTCAAAATTGGATACTTATTCCTATGTGATGACAATGTATCAAATGTTACCTGAAAGATTCTGCTCAACTTTTTCAAGAGAGTCAATTGTTTTATATTTGTTTATAGTTGTTTTGCTTAGATTACTGTCAGTCTGCTCGGTCGGCTACGGAAGCGGGAGGCAAACTGTATCCATATATTTGGCCTCAACTCGACTGCTAGATTGGTTCAAACAGTACCGGCACAAACTCCAGATTTACCTTGATCTGTTTATTTCAAAAATGCTCACATAACAGCAGTATGGCTGAACTATGGGGGCTACATGTATGAAACCGGGATACAACAGCACTGAAACAGCAGTGCTACGTAATGTTGTTCTGAGACATAATAACTCAGTCGCGTAACTTTCTGTAGTCAATGAACGCTTCAATGTGTCAACATTGTAAACCCGGCGGTTGCTTATCAGCGCTGTTTTATACGAGGTTCACGGTGTCTATAATTGACCACTGAAATGATGACTCTTTTTACTCGTCGTAACCATGACAACACAGGACTTCTCTTGAATGTGACGTACTGTTTTGAACTTACAAAGCGAATTATTGGGCGATGATTCAAAGAGATTTAATACAATATTAATTAGTGTATATAAAAAAACACGCTACACTCGCATAAACAGCTATGAACCTAAGTAGATGGCTCGAACCATCTTTCACTACAGAAGTGACCAGGAATGTTCTAGAAGAGATTTTTTCAAAATTGACGAAGATAAAAACGCATAAGTTATGCTTAATTGAAATGGCTAACAATAGTGTTGATCCAAATACCCTATTGACTGCGGTACTCTTCCAAATTAAATAGATTTCTAACCAGAGATTCTAGAACCTACGAATTCCGCGACCGCGTGATCGACACCTAACCACTCTATTAATTGAAACAGTGATAGTCTTCAGAGTCAACATTTTTACTTTTTGACTAGTTAATTTTGTATCCCAAGTTTTTGAAACTGTGCACGTCGTCATCCTACTTAACGCGGACCAATCAACGAAGAGAAACTGAAGATGTGTTGCCCATAAAGGTCTGGCACTTTGAAAATTGAAAGTAATCTTATGAATAGTGTTTTTTCTTCACAAAAATTGACATTCTTTGGTGTTTTTGATTGTTACACAGATCGCAGTGTTCTGATGTACGGCATCTTGAAGCAACAGTTCTCATCCTCTAGTATGTGCGCAACTGGTCAGACGACAACAACTCACTTTATTCAGTGGAATATTCATATTTCGTGATCACGTCGTTGCTTGATTATGTCACACTCTTGAACCATAGAGCATACGGACATAAACCATTTTTTCAGCAACAATTACCGGACATGTTTTTCAGGCCACAGGTGACGCAAGTTGGTAAAGTCAACACGTGTCCTTGTTATCCTTGCTTGCATCTTATCACCAATAGTATAAACTAACGAGATAATGCTATCCAACTATAGAAACTGTCCGCGGTCTCGAGCCGTAGAAGCGGGAATGTCCTAGTCTTGAAACAACACGCCGCATTTTTAAGATGTCAAGTGCACTCCACACCAATACATAGGGCCTGTATAGAGTTAAGAATTAAATTAAGTCTTTTTACTCACTACAAATTGAAAAGTAGTCCCTATTGTCTGCTTCACATTTCTGATAATTTGTATCGAGTAGTTGACAAAAACGTCTAGTTTTGAAGTTTCCGTTCGGCTTGACGGCACTTTTAACATTCCTGTGGAGAGACCGGACTGTAGATTGGGAACATACATACATATTCATGAATTGTGAATTCAATTACCTTTCTTGTGCCCCCATCTTCCTAGCCATTCATGTCAAATTTGCTTTTCTAATCTAACGTGAACCGGCAGAATGTGCTGTTCCTTCGTTTTGTCGGAACACGTGCGTAAACATACAGATGTCTCGTTTTGGTGTATTCCGAAATTGAAGATCAAACACGTTTTAGATCTTTTCCCCCTTAGTTATACTGAATTGGCTATTCCGTTTGCATTCAGATTGCACGATTATTTATTAAAACAACTGAAGACCAACAGCCCATGGTTCATCGTTCGTTAGTTCACAACTTTGAACTGGATCAAGGAGGTCATCAAAATCACCCCTCAGCACAATACAAAAGATGAATACAAGATGCATAGTTCACTTTGTACATGATAAATTATGAGATCTCCTTGATTGCCTAATAGGGTGTGAACAGTACGACTCGTTTCTGTCTTCATTCTTGTGCGACCGGCGTGACGCCAATAGGTCGATGAGGTATCAGATTGATTTCCAGACAGTAGAGGTTGGAAGGCTGTGGAACTATGAACTAACTGATCACTTATGCGACGACACCTCACTGGGGCAATGTGATGACTCTAAACTTGTTCACTTCAGATGCCACCCTTATGCGTAAATGTTCGAGGTCTGCTTTGTCAAACACGTGCAACTTCGGAGACCTGCTACACGTTGTGGGTTCACAACAGCAGGATCCAGTTTGTATAGAAAAGTATGTGACCGATTTAAATCACGCGGTTGATGAGTTCATTTTAGGAGCTACTGTATATGAAGAGTGTTGCGTGTGAGAAGTAGGTGTGTATGTATCACAGGATTTGCTGCGTAAAACGGCATACTCGTTACAACAAAGGAGGGATAATTGTCGATTGTGTTAGGTGAGAAATAAAGGTGTAAGCAGAAGGAAAGTGAAGAAATTAGATGTGTGCACACATGGATACACAGTATGATCACCATTGGCTTCTATTCTCTGCCATATCAGACAACATCCTTAATGAATGGTGTTCATCGTCCTTTGAACATCAGTCAAGAAATCGGGAATCTCCCAGTGAGCCATGCTTCACTGGTGTTGCTTTCATGCCCGATTTCAAGTCATACAATGGATACCAGGCTGTCGATAGTGTCTGTTTCGCTCTGATGACACGTGAATGAGCCAGGTTTCGTAGCTATACAATTATATTGCTCGTACAATTGCCCGATGCACTCACAGAATGACTAAAATTATACCGCCACCGTGGATGGTTAAGTTGCCAAAGACCTTTCGAGCTTTACTTGTACGGTGTATGATCTGATCATACATTCCACCATCGACGATGCAAGGTAGAAAAGCACCTCGACTACTTCCAACGGTCCACCGTCGAAGCTGTCACAACGAGACTGGACCTTGACGCGGTGTGA
>JTDE01021810.1:0-26379 GCA_014338405.1 Paragonimus skrjabini miyazakii | reverse complement strand
TGGTATTCAGCGAAGATCCTGCAATCGTTGGGCACCCCCGGGTAAACAACAACGATAACGGTCGGCTGGACAAACCGAGTTGGACTGTTGTGCTCATTCCAACAATGGTTTCAGTTGTAAGAACATTTTCTTGAAAATTTATCCGGCTCAAACTACTGGATTATCCAAGCTGTTAATGTTTCTGTCTTGCATCAAACACCTTTGCATTTATTTAGGACGTCAAATCACTCAGCTTACAATGCTACCCAGTTTAACAAACACATCAGATGCTCTGATAAATATGTAACGAAAAAGCAATCTTTCCTGACCAGTTGTTAGTAAAGGGTGCCGATAGAAGCTGGGCCAGTCAAGTGTTGGAAATATCATGGTAGATGACCAAATCGGAGGCGCGATTATCGCAACACTAGGCGAAATATATGGGCGCTGTGGTGAGATATGACCAAAACTCACAGCGGGTGGATTGCGGACAACACGGGTGATCGTACGAGCCATCATTCAACGAAAAAATAGCGAACGAAAAACCCACGACTGAATGCATTAGTCACATGTACAAAATCAGACAGAAGTGCACACGGCTTACAATTGGAAACCGCCGCTGCGTTGTGGACTAGAATTCCGGTTGATAACCGTGAACGCACGCGTTGCGTCAGAATGTGCTAGTTGAACGGTAAAGATCGTGTCTTATTGAACGACTTTTTCCTATAGTATGGCTTATCAAACATGTCATTCTACACCATACTATGGTATACATACTACGTAAGGCGTTTTGTTTCGTTATTTAAAATAGTTTTCACTTCCATAAGATTCTTAAAATGGAACTGAGAGAAGACATTAACCATGAAAACATGAGCAAGTCGTGTTAACAAAATTGAACTGGTTGGGATGAGTACTTTGTTACCCTTTGTATACTTTAATAAGATACGGGTTGATTATCCACCTATTCGTGATCTACAGTTTCAGACCGACTAAAATCTATGCATCTGAATGGTCACGTTACCAAACAATCACTTTTCAAACATCAGTCTGTTATCATAAGTGTGAGGCATGTATACTGAACGAAAACACATGTTTAACAAAAGATTATCAGCAGGAAACTGATTGGCAGGAAAGTATTATGTCACACAGACAAGTGGCTCCAATCGGGTCGTTGTCTGGCCTACTATACAATCATTCCAACAAGGAGGTAGAATCCTTCTTGTCTTATCAGGAATCAGCTGATTTGAGGAATGTTAGGTCGTGTTGGATAGACATTTTTATTTCTGTCCACTCTCATTTCTTCGTTAATCCCACTGGTGTTGTTGCATGACGTAGTTTTGCTGTGTATTTTTCAGGTCCTAATACGCTCACTAAATTGCTTGTCTTCCGGACTTCACTGACTCGTGTGAGTACCCATTTACTCTTCTCTGCCAGTTCTCAGGGGCTCTTTTTTTCTTCTTCCGTTTTGTTGTGGGATGTGGGTTAAGGTTATCTTATCTGTTAAGGTCAGTTGGGAAGCAGCATGGTAAAAATTAAAATATGTATTTATTGGATATTTCCAATGACCTCGTAGGTTCATCTTGCTTCATCGCCTAACCTCATCGCATCTTTAATGAGCCATGATGAGTTATTTGTTTTTCTGAATACTGTATGAGATAATAGAAAAGACATTTGACAGATTACTGATGTGTAGTCGAAGATGTTGATTGATGTGTACCCGGAGGTGAATAAAGGTGAAAGACAATCCACGTTCTGGACTCGCCGTCTTTTTATTACTCACTTCTCGGTATCGGTGGCTTAGGTGTCCTTTATTGATTATTGATGGTTTTGTCAACTTACACATCAACCTGCAAGCTATTATGGCTTTACTTGGTTGGATACCACACTGTCCAGAGTATCGTATGTGGTTGAGTAAAAAAAAAGTGCGTCGCACAGCAAGCTCGACAATTCTCTTAAACTTATCCCTGTTGAAAAGCTATACTAATGAGGTCGTCGATTTGAGTTCACAAGACAGCAACTTGTGGATGATATACAATTGAATGTGGTTGAATGCCTTTGTGTGATAATTCTTTGCTTGCGTGTGGGTAGTAATGCTGTGATAAACGCAGTTGTGAATACTGGATATGTACTACTGACGAGCTTTCACAAAGTGAAATTCGAATCTAGTGCCTGTTTTCGATAGAGACTGGTCGGAAGGTGCATGTGAATGTTGTGATCACTTGTGAGTGATGTTCAGTTTACAGGTTAAGTGATATGTATGTTATCTCTCGTCATGCCTTTGGAAAAGGCCATTCTTGGATGTGAAGATTACTTCGATTCAACCGGAGTGAGTTCTAGTATATCTTATGGGATTAGGACTACATGATGGATGGTGCTATGGCGGATGGTCAAGTTGCCAAGCGATTTGGGCGCCTGTTTGATCGGATGGCAACCCATAAGAAACTTGAAACACCGTGACTTCGTGTTACTTCTCTGTTAATCGCATCGGCTAATTTGTTACCTCAATATCCATACATGCCTACTTCTCTATCTAACTTTCTGAGACTAAATCGGAACTCATCAGTTAATCTTCCCAACTCCACTTGATTGCCCCTTGTTCACGTTTTACCGGCCAGCATGCTGAAATCTATGAAATCCTACTTAGTGGGTCGCACTACGGTAGAATGATCAATAGTGCTAGTTTTCATACATGAGTAGTTTTCATCAAAGATCACCACAGTGGAAAAGAACCAACAACAAATTAGTGACTACTGTATGACTGAATGTTAGTGAAGGCGTAACAAGCGTGACGAGGTAGTATACTCTATGCACATATCTAAAGCTTACCTATTTTATGCCCGATCACCTAAGTTGAACATCACTCATGGATGATAATAACTTTCACATTCAGATCTACTTCATTACTTGCTGTGTTTTTTTTGAAAAAGTTATCAGGTTTGCTCTTGCTAAAACGCAACATTAATAAAAATCTCTATACCTTGAGTAAGACCTGTGCTGTTCACTACTTCATCAATACTCTGGTAGACGTGATTGAACTACCACATTCGGACTTTCAACCACAGTCTCCGCTTGATAGGACCGGGAAAAGCCCTGTGTACTTCAATCATCAGTCCAGATAGCCTGTGTATTACTGACATGGGAATACGGCCGAGTGTTTTAGCTGAAAACTTTCAGTCGTGCCCGGTGGGAAGACAACGGTCCAATGGTCAGCGCGGTTGCTCCATAAAACACGTGGACCTAAGTTCACATGTTGGCCTAGTCAAAAGTGTGCACCACCGGTAAACTTTTACAGCAGAGCAATTCGAAGCGACGAGAGTTGATTGCCTTAACGAGTATGAATAAGGAATTTACCTGGATGCAAAAGCTGTTATCAAACGTGAGAAGTTTTCAGTTTGGATTCAGTTAGTTTTGCCTCACATGAAATTTTACCCCTGCCCTAATTTGACCTTTCTCAACTGTTTTTAAATGTTTGATAATCTTTTTGTTAGTTGTTCTTATCTGTAGTCAGTGGATACAATAAATGGCTGTTCAGTAGGTGAAGGTCCCCCATCAAGCTTTCCGTTTAACTTGCGCCTAGACACACAACCTCTTTTTGTCCAATCGATTGTTGTTACGATTGCTCCGAGCCGAATAAGCTTGTTGGACTTCAGTGCTTACTGACACGTGTCCACAATTTATACAGGTATGCCAGCGTTATGTAATCGACATGTGATGTCCGATCAATCACTTAGAAAATGAGTGCACCCGTTCAGTGTGAGCCAGTTGGTGAATCATTGATGGGAAATGTCTAGAAATTGAAACTGATGAGTAGCTTGATACAGTTGATAGTTTCAAAGAGACTCGATTGCGAAAAACCCGGCCTCCAGCGGAACTCGAACCAGTGATAGAAGTGTTATGCCAAAATATGACAAGAGCTCTATAAGGTTAGCTACGAAACCACCCCGAATGCTAAAAAATTTCAAATTTTTACTCGGGTATTCACTCAACCCATTTTGTTCAAATGTGAGATTTCTGCACTTCCGGCGTGCTCTCGTAGCTCATCTCGTAGAGCGCTTGTCGCACATGGGCATTCTGTTTCTGTTTGTTCTCATCCAGCCGAAGCCCAGATGTTTCACCATTGAGTTTTTTCGAAAAGTTGATAACCAGAATGAGATGATCATTTGTGACAATGGAACCTATTGTTAAGCAAATTGAAGATATGTGGACTGACAACAGTAAGCCTGTTGCACGGTTTGTGTAACTTATGTACATCGTTTAAAGCTTACGCAACCATAGCTAGATGACACAGTAGAAAACATTGTTCAGGTGGTTTTCAGCTAACGTGATTCTGTGGTTACCGTATGATGACTCGGTGGTTTACTGACGAATTGCCCGTTCTATTCGTTTATAATAATCCCTCAGCTGACTGACATTTTGAATCAGGTCTCTTAACATCGAACCGCTGAGAATTATGCTGATGGTGCGACAATTCTTTGTGTCTACTTGTCTACCACCGCCGTCTTTGGTGGTCTATTAATGCGTGCCTCTTATTCTGTCCTTGTGTTAATGGACAAACTGTTTATTTTATAACAATTTCCCCATCGGTGTAATTGGTGTATCTCGATGTGGGTGTGTGTGTATGTGCTCATCAAACCATCCATTTGGCCGACATTGAACGCATCTGCGGTTGATTGTTTTGCTTCAAAACTTATCATCATCAGTTTGATTGGCAACCTTTTCTTAGAGTATTTCTTTATCTCTATTGATGTGCTCTTTTATCTTGCATCCCACACATGATAGCCGTTAGGGGTCAAGCCTGTTGATTTCAAGATCTAACGTTTGGTTATCGCGATCTCTCGTAATATGATCGATTCGATCAATGGTGAAAAACTGTGTTCAGCCTTTAACAACAGGTAGCCGACTAAATCGATGTGTTCAACGTGGTGCCGTTTACCTTTGTGACATACTCATGTAAATCGTACTTAAATGATTTAGGTTATTGATTCTAAAGCAGAATATCATAGTTCACGCCGACGATTTTTAGTTAAAACCTAAAAAGGATCTTACATGATCACACTGAAAAGGAAAAATAGATTATCAGGTGAAATATGGTTCAAGGGAGCACTGGGCGCCATATGGAGAGCACCATACATTTTGATTTTACACTGTTTTCAACACCTTATTCACTGGTAGTTGTGTTTTATCCTTGGAACTCCAGGGACATTTATCTCCCTAATGTTCACTGACTTCCGGTCTTCTCTGGGTCGTACCAAATTTACACTATCCTACAACCGATGGACGAGCGTTCGCAACGGAAGCGAAATCAAGCGCTTTAGAACACCATGACCAAGCTCACTGTTGTATCCTTAGGTAAAGGACTGGGTGATGAAGCATAGTATACACTGCTTTTTAGTGAATAATCGTTCTTACGCTTGTGTCATTTATAGAAGTAGTTGGTAACTTATGTTCAGTTGCTGGGCTCATTCTCCCACAAGACCATCCATTGGTGCTAAGGTAACTGTGAAGATAGGTAACTTTAGCCATGCACAACGTGTCACCATCGGTGGTCGACATGGACAATTCGTGGAGGCAAAAGACAAATCAAATTGGCTCGCTGACATGCGGTAAGTGTTGGAAACGTTCTCGTGAGAATACTTTCAATTTTTGTGTTGACAGTCGACCGGGGTACTCTTCAGCATGTTGTCATTGCCAAAATAGGATCGAGGATGTGAAGTCGAACAGCTGCGTCGCTGTACATCGCTTATGCTATGTGAGAATAATAATTCATTTTCACTTGGCTCAAGGTATGATGGTGATTTTATTTGACAGTACAGTGATGCCAAGGTAGTCGTTTTGTCTTTGTGAAGATCCTATCTAGAGTGGGACCAACGAACTCATCTGTGGATCCCATGACAATTTATTCTTTAGGTCCAATTACATCCAATACAGTCGGTCTCATATCCCATTTCCCTTGTGGTTTTTTGAGATTTTTTTCCGTATTGTTTTTGTCATGAGTGTGGTTTCTTTACGATGATCAAGTGCAAATATTCACACTTACTCATTTGCCTTCACCGCTCTCTTAATTTCTTATTTATGCAGTAGGTGATGTTGCACAAAAGGTCAAACTCAAAGATTTCCATATGAAACGAAAAAATGGCTATTACACGGCTGTCCCCTAGCTGGATATTCTCGTACTGTTCCTTGGATTGTTTAAACGTTCGGTACATTCTCTTCATTGTGCTATTTTTTGTTTGAGACATCCAGTTTTTTTGGTTTTGCTCAGATTTTAAATTGTCAGTTGACATCATAACCAAGTAATGTGGATTTTTTTGTATATTGCACACTTTTTAACTGTACTGTGTATCCGTTACAGAGCAATTGATCATTCGGCGCGTGTGGTCCGACGTCTATCTTGGCCGGAACCTGATGTAGCCCAGGCGCACGACTTGGCCACCTACACGGAATTCACCGCCACACCGGCCAATATCCACATGGGTACCACTGCCTATTTGGCCAAGGCCACACTGGACCGCCTGCTTCAAGGTCATATCGATCTATCTCATGTGACCAAGGATGCCTGCTGTGCGATGTGAACTACCTAGTTGACATTTGGCCATCATCTCCCTCTGGTTAAATATGTTCCTTACTCATCTAACTAATCAGCTTTTGGACCTCAAGGCTAGTCTAGTCAACCCATTGTCCCCCGTGATTGTTTTATTGTTTTCTATTTTTCTCCTCCATGACCCAGCTTTTATTATTTGTGATTCCTTTGGGAGCTTGTTTAGATTATGTCATCAGTTTTGGTTTCGTACTGCTTCGACAATTCTCAGATGTTCTCCACTTTCTATGCACACCCTTCGATTGTGCCCCCTACGTTCACTTTGATGATATTGATCTATTTCTGTGCTGCAACACACCTCTGGATTATGTACCCTCTTTTCTTAGTGGAATTTAGTAAAATCTTTTTGTCACTGCCATGTTTCGTGTGTTTCGGCTTGGTGCTTATATAAATGAGGCGGATGCAGAACGACAAAGCATGTATTGTTCATAGTTTCCAGTGCCCATTTTCTCTTGTAGGCTCATATCAATATAGACAGAGTAAGGTTGCATTTGATGTTATGCTCAATTTCCGTTCAGTGTGAAATTCGCTCATGCAGCAAGTCATCATTAGTGCATGCACGTTCAGTGATTCATCTATGGAGTTGATACATCTGGGTGTCTATATGTTAATTACTAGGGTTGGTACTAATGCCTGACTGCCATGCAATCAGCTTCAGTCTAAATATGAAAGAGAGAAAGGAATGAACTTGATTAATGCACATGTTTACGCCATCAATACCGAATTATATGCCTTTTTGCAAGCAAATGACTTAAATACAGGTGAAAGTCAGACCGTATCCGGAACTTCCCCGAACTTTTTATCATCCGGTCTCACTAAGTATTTCTAATTGAAGGTGCAACGTATTGACTAGCCGCTTTTTAGCACACAGTGGTAGTGAGTATAGACGAATTGCGATAGCCTCTGCAATTGATAGTATACAACCTTTGACCTGTTTCGATAGTATCCAACATATTCAGTAGATTGGCTTGAACAATTCTGTTTGATTGATCAGATGGTTCGACTCGATCAAGGGCGTAGCGACCGCACACGAACAGGGCCTTATGGATCCTGGCGTCAGCCACACCGGTTGGTGCTCCCGAATGCGTTCGGATAATCGCCGTGTTGTGCGGCCTATGCAGCTTGTTCCACAGGAACAGACGGAACGGTAAACACAAAAAGAGGCGGCATGAACAGGCTATATATCTTTCAGCTGAAAGCGCAATACTGGTTTGGGGATAAACTGTACGCGTGATTGAGCTGCGAAGTACGTTTTATTGATTGCTACATTAAGCTTTTTGGCTACGGTTTCAACGACACCGTCACCCTTGAGGGCAAGGAAATATCTGTCACAACCAGACTGGACCTTGACGCGGTGTATCGGCTTGCGCATCTCGATGACCTATTGGACTAAACTGGACGGTGTGGCCACCACACCGATAAAGTCACTCATGCCAGGCAGACCAATAATCAGAGGTCTGACAAACCAGTCTTCTGGTCCCCCAGGTTGGGGGTTAGAAGAAGGTTGGCATCTTTTTCCGAAAAATGTACCAGTTCTGGTACACTGCCACCCACCCGCTGCCTTACGGTATAGGCTTTCGAACCAAAGGCTTTGGTTGAGAACCCTAATCGTTCTCCTGTCTAGGTCTGGGCGCCCTGGCAGTATCTCAGCCCACACATAACCACGAATAGTCACAACACAAGTAATTCCGCACTGCATCGGCCGTCTCGCAGTATAAACCGGGTCGCCTTATCTGCTGCATACAGCAGGGTGGATAGGCGAAAACATGCTACTGGTGACCTCTCCTCCACTGTCCTGACAAATTTCGTTCTCAGGCCCCTCCCAACCTCCATTTCTGATAGTAACTCCACAGGTCCCACAACAGATGTAGCTAAGCGTGGTAAAACTGAGCCGGTAAGTTCCGTCTCTTGCCGTTCACCTTCATGCCTCCCTCGTCCCTTGCTTAGACCTAGAATGCGAATTAATATAGGTGCTTTCAACGTTCGCACTCTAAAACAGATAAGTCAACAGGCCGAACTTGCACGAACGTTAGACTCGTTGCATGTCGATGTCTGCTGTATCTCGGAGACTAGAATCCAGTACAGTAGTCAACGTATGGAACTAGCAGCACCCGCATTGTCTACCCGATACTGATTATACACTTCGGGTGACTCCACAGCCGCAGTTACAGATCAGGCTGGAATAGGTATAATCCTCAGCACGAAGGTTGCAGCCGCATTGATGGACTGAATCCCTGTTAGCAGTAGAATTTGTGCTGTCCGCCTGGCAGGTTCAATTAAGACCAGCTCTAGACGCAAGACTTTCAGGAATTTATTCATTGTGTCTGCTTACGCTCCTACTGACAGTAGTGATGTCGGCGTCAAAGATGCGTTTTATCCGGATCTAGCCTCTCTCCTTCGGTCGACACGTGGCTCTGATATAGTCGTTCTGGCGGGAGATATGAATGCTCAGGTCGGACGTCTTGATGAGGCCGAATCTCGTTTGGGTGGCAAGTTTGGGATAGCGTCACATCGGTCAGATAATGGTGGGCGATTGTTGCAGCTGTGCGCTGAGTATAGGTTATTTTTAGCCAGCACTAGTTTTAGGCATCGTTCACGTCATTGCTATACTTGGTGCCCGCCTTCTCCGAATCAGGCTCGGTCTCAGATAGACCACACAGACGTTAGTTACAGGTGGCGTGGTTCCATTCAAGACTGTCGTTCTTATTGGAGCACGTACTTGGACTCAGATCATGCATTGGTATGTTGTCGTTTTGTTCTTATTGTTGTTGGACAATGACCCCACCAACAACGACAACTGGCTGTTGAGAAATTGCCTTTACCATCTGTAAAGCATAATTACCCAACTAGCTTAGAAAGCCGCCTTTGTGGTAATCTCTCCGAAGACCCTAGTAGCTGCTGGACACAAATCTTACAAGCTATTCAGAAAGCAGGTACTATAGCATGCGGCATAGGGGTACAGGGGCTAAGGAAACATTGGATTTCAGATAAATTTCTGGAGTTGTTAGTAGCCAGACGGAAGAATCCTCCTGGTAGTTCACATAATTAGTCCAGAAGAGATATCCATACGAAACTGAAACGTAGTCTAAAGGCTGATCGTGAGGCTTGGTTAGTGGAAAAAGTCATGGAAATGGAAACCGCTTTTGCCTCAGGGAACAGCGGCAAACTCTTTAAGTTGCTACGTGCTACTGGTCCCAAACGACCGTCTATCAATGAAGATATCAGCGAGGCAGATGATACACCAATTTGTAATAAGTCCAGAAGGTTAGAACGTTGGGCTGAACACTTTGAGGGTCAATTTAGCTGGCCTCCTGATTCTACCGTGCTGCCTCCACAAACTTCTGATGTAACGTCCTGATCGGTGGATTTGGAACCACCCACTGAGACTGAGGTTCGCAATTGCATCTCGGCTCTCAATCGTAATAAGGCTGCCGGTCCGGATGATCTCTTGCCGGCATTTTTTAAAGAAGGTGGAGAGGTGTTAGCCGAGGCCTTGACTCAGCTGTTTCAACTTGTGTGGTCGACGGAGACCATCCCTCCGTGCTGGGGTCACGCGATAATAGTTCCTCTATTCAAGAAAGGTATCAGGAGCACTTGCGAACGCCATAGGGTAATTAGTTTGACCCCAGTCATTTCTAGGGTTCTTGCATCCATTATACTTTGTCGACTCACTGCTATTCGGGAGTTAAACATTAGGGAAGAACAGGCAGGGTTTCGTCCTGGCTGGGGATGTATAGATCATATTTTTACCCCTCGTCAAATTTTGGAGCAGCGTCATGTATACCGCCGGCCAATAATTGCCATATTTCTCGACTATAAAGGTGCATTCGATTCGGTTGATTGATCTACACTTTTAGAGTCGCCTAAACGCAGGGGTGTACCGACTAAGTAAGTGAACATACTGTCGGCGCTTTACTCCCATACTTCGGCTCAGGTTAGGGTTTACGGTGAGCCGTCTGGCACTTTCAGCACCAGGAACGGCGTTCGTCACGGCTGTCCGTTTTCACCATGGACGAAATAATGGAGGACTGCCTGCGGCATGCAAATGATACTGGTGTGGACTTCCTACCTGGTGGAAGGCTGACTGATCTTGATTATGCTGACGATAAGGTGTTGCTGTTTGACAACTTTCAAGCAGCACAAGCAACGCTGAATGCAATTCCGCGTTCTGCTAAGTACTTCGGAATGTGCTTTGCAGCCTCAAAATGCAAAGTGCTTCTGCAAGATTGCTGTGATTACGTAGATTTAATGTTATATAATGAAGTCATGGAGGTTGTTGACCGATTTGTATGCCTGGGAAGTTACATCAACGGCGGCGGCGGAGGTGTAGGGAATGAAATAGAGGCGCGTATCTCCAACGCTAGAACGGTGTTTACTAATCTGAGACACTTATGGCGACAGAAAGGTATCTCTCTGAAGCTTAAGGGTCGCGTATATCAGACAACAGTGATGGCTGTATTACTTTACGGCAGCGAAACATGGCCCCTCAGGGTAGAAGACCTGAACCGTCTTCAGGTGTTTGACCACCGATGTTTGCGTTCAATCGCTTCTATTGGGTGGCACCAACGAGTGAGCAACGAGGAGGTTAGGAAATGGGTGTTTTACACTGATTGTCAAACGAGTTCTCTTGTTCAGTCACTACAATTAGGTGGCTAGGTCATGCACTAAGGATATCAGCTAATCGCTTGCCACACCGAGCACTGTTTGCCGATTCTGCGGTCGATTGGCGCCATATGCGAGGTTGACAGATGATAACCTGGCGTAGACAAGTGAAATCGTTCACGAAGAGGTTGGTCACTGTAGATCGGATTCGTCTTCCGGGCTGGAGCCCTCGCGACTCACAGAGTCGGTGGCTTGAGACGTTATGTGAGATGGCGGCTAACCTAGCTCAGTGGCGTGAATGTTGTCGTTGTTTGTCCGAGTTGTCTTTGAAGTGAGTGCACTTAATGACGTGAGGCAGTGAAAGCCGCAAGGAGTCTGTTTTGCTGATGACACCTTACTTTCACTTACAGCCCGGTTGTTTGTTTGCAAGGTGTAGGCACCCTGATGT
Source organism: Paragonimus skrjabini miyazakii (assembly GCA_014338405.1). Classification (NCBI taxonomy): domain Eukaryota; kingdom Metazoa; phylum Platyhelminthes; class Trematoda; order Plagiorchiida; family Troglotrematidae; genus Paragonimus; species Paragonimus skrjabini miyazakii. Next base: position 14,755 of record JTDE01021810.1, on the reverse strand, counting down.
TGTATGTTTGAATGCAGACGTAGCTAAACAGGTTTTGTTTCTTCTTCTTCGTGGTTGTATGGCAATTGAGCATCAGTGTGAACCACTGATGTATTGTTGCTTTTGATCTGTCTGATGATGCAAGGAAATATAAACAGACTTTTTGTCTCCAGTTCGTGGTTTATCTATCTTAGCGCTTATTGACATATTTTTACGAATAAATTGCCTCGGATAGCCATTTTCAACGAGTGTATTATATATAAACTGTCTTTCCTCTTCGATACTGTCGCTCGAGCATATTTTCGTGGCCCTATTTACCAGACATAATTGGTAGACAAATCAACTAGTTATCAACATCATTCAGTCTACGGGCCACTATCTCTCAACGTTTTGTGCTGCGGATTGTTGGAATTGTGGTTTCCTCTATCTGAGACATATTAATTGATCTACTATGTTTATGTCACCGTAGGGCATGGTATCTTGCGCCAGGTAAAGCTGATTTATATCATACTTTGAAGAATTGAATTGAAAAGTTTGGATGTGATCTATGTAATAATCGCAGTTTGTGCAGCCTCAAATTCGAAATCCGACCGTACATTGTATGAAAGAAAATCAGGATCGAACTATCGCGTATAAGTGTTCTTGCCGAAATGTGGTCACGTATTTAGAGAGTGACATGTATTCAAACGGTATTTGTTTAGCATGTAATCTCATTCGATTAGGCGTACAATAAGCCTGGCGAATTCAGAGACCGATTTGTCAAAGTACCTGTTCGTCCAATTTTGATGTTGTGCTTCGAACCGGTATCGATTGCCCGCCAACTTACTGTGTGCACTGCGATTGGAATTGAAAGTGGGTCTTCCAGACAGCAGTGGTCAGTTCTGTCGGTTTGATTAGGTCTCCCCAGCACAGTGCGCACCGGAAAACCGACCCGACTACTTATGAGTGCCAGGCCTTGGGGGTACAGTCACTACGGTCTCTGGCATGTGTGATTTAATTTCCTTTGACCTTTCACTCCTCCTTCTCATCGGCTGAAACTGATCAACCATTTCCTGATGTACCTGATGCTGAGGTGACTCTAAATCAAACGATTCTATTATTATCACAAGGGCTGGTTACTACAACAAACACTTCTGGGGCTTTAGTGGATGTTTGCTTTTTTGCAAGGCAGTCACGACTGGTTGGTCGATTTCGGTCTACATCAAAAAGAAGTGCAACAGTTAACGAAAGTTTTTAGATTTTCATCAAATTTTCTCGTGAGCGATGCGCACTGCTCGCGTATTGTGGAAGACATTCATTTGTGTATGTTAGCGTCATCTCAAGCTAAACGTAGGTTGTCTTCATACCTGAAAAACTATATAGGAGAGAGAACAACATCCTAAATAATGTTGTCATTCAGATCCCTGTGTTATTGCTTTGTAGAAACATGGAAAATTTGATTACCATGATTACGTTGTGGACGCGTTACTAATGGCTCGAACGGACACCAGTAATTCGTCGTGAGTTGTTAGCCATCCAGCAGCTAACCTGACTTAGTTTTAGTAAATTCAACCCGGAGATCTACTGACTTGATTTTGGTAGATCTATCTATCTCTATTCTGGTCGTGATGGCCGGAGAAAATAAGGATTTTGGTGGGCGTAGCTGTATATTTGTTCGGATTATCTGTTGAGGCAGTCTTGAGGGGATTAACAATACTGCCCACAAGCCTCTCTGGTTTTCATCGAATCACGGACTACTTAGATTTCGTCTTCCCTTACGGACACGCCAGGTCATTTCCCGTGCTTAACATCCAGCCATGCCGGACGAGAAGTGTTTTTCACCTACCTGACTGGATTTCTGTGTTTGCGTAGATGCACGTCTCGACTCTACTTGTGTGATACCTTTTGTGACTAACTTCGTGCATGGGTGGGTGTTGTATCCATTAAGTAAACAGATCGTAGTTCTTCTGAAACTGGGCGTTTTCCCCAGGCAAAACACCTGTTTACATTCTTGCAGACTTGAATGTGTCACTCAATCCCGCGTATCTGCTTAACTGCTCCATAGTTTCGCATCACTCTGCTAAACTTGCAGTGTATCAAACAATGATAAATAGCTACTTTGAAATGTATTGCTTCTCGATGTTATGGGTTTTCGAATTCCAGTTCATATTTGAATGGCCAGCGTAACCGTTCGCGTCAGCCTGAAGCTGCGTTTTAGGGTCGTATTTTCTCGATGGTAGTTTGGACATAGGGACGACAGCTCACGTTTTCAAGTGATTTTCCGAGATTTTCATCACGACAAATTCAACACAAGATCAGAACTGACTGAACAGGACCGCAGCTCACGTGCACAAAAAATTTCCCTTCCATAATCTTCTGTTTCTTATTTTACCATGGTTTCGTCATTAAGACAGCATGGCTACCCCCATTGGCTCTATGTTTTTGTGCCGATCGCTTGTGGCTGTTGATCCAGTGCTGCTGACTAAAGATTGCCTGCTGACGTAAATTATCTCGACTTCTATGAAACCTTTGGCAAAACTGTTCGCGCTTTCCTTCTGTAAAGAATCTACGTATTCAATTTCGATTACTCTTTGCCCAGATGGCCAGTAGGTTAAGTATTCGGAAATTGATTCGATATAGAATTTAAATTCATAGTTTCAAAACTTGTTCGCAACCATCAGGGGTGTCCAGCAACGGCTGTTCCTGGGTCCCCGTATTGTTCAAACTATTTACTGTCAATTTCCCAGTGCTGTTCTTCGGCGATAGCGAAGATTTAGTAATCTTACTGGTCAGTCTCAGTTGTAATATTCAACGACACACAGACCTGTGTTTCAACATGTACCTACACTTTGAAACTTACGCGTGAGCGCTCTGCTTCAATTTGCCGTCAATCCTGATAAGTGTACGCAAGTTGACAACTTAATGAATTAATGCAGCTCTGTAAGAAATGAATGACCAAGCGAGAAAATTTATAGACAAGTGGATGGATGCAATTCCGCTGATGACTACAATACTGTCATATCCAGTAGCTTGTCAGTACTAAGTATCCAATATCACGGTATATTTCGATTTAACGCCCGCAATATTTGTAGGGAGAATGAACTTCAGCCAATGTGGCATGAATTACATTCACCATCAATCAGGCACATAGCTGCTTAAAATCCACAGGTGTTTTCTAAAATACCATTTAAACCAGTATCTCAACAGCTTTTAAAAGCCGTGGGTTGTAGCGGCATTTTGAGTGTTTGTATGCCTTCTCATCTGTCAGCCGTGTTTGAAAATTTATTTCGACTGGCGGTGAATTCTGCTGTATGACAAGGGTTTCCTTCATTGTCTAATAGACTGGACTTCCGTCTATTGTTCAGGCTTGATAACATTTTATCCACAACGCTCGGCTTCCTCATAGCCTTCGCTACCAAGTTTTTGTCTGCCTTCAGGATTATGACGTTTTGCAGTGTGAGTTCCAACAGAGCCCGAATGTGCTGAGTTGTTATTGTACATTTGTTGTTCAACAGAGTAAACAAACTCATCAGCCAAATCAATGGATTGCTTGTTGAACCGCTTAAAATTACCGGAGTTCTTAAGCGTTACTTTTAAGGGCTGCTCAATTAGGTCACGATCCACCCTGCTGTATGCAGCAGATAGGGCGACCCGGTTTATACTACGAGACGGCCGATGCAGTATGGAATTAATTGTGTTGTGATTATTCATGGTTGTGTGTGGGCTGAGATACTGCTAGGACGCCCAGACATAGACCAAAGAACGATTAGGGTTCTCAACCAAAGCCTTTGGCTCACAAGCTAGTACCGCAAGGCAGCGGGTGAGTGGCAGTGTACCAGAACTGGTACATTTTTCAGAAGAAGCCAACCTTCTTCCAACCCCCAATCTGGCGGACCAGAAGACTGGTTTGTCAGACCACTACCTATTGGCCTGTCTGGTATGAGTGACTCTATCGGTGTGGTGACCACAACGTCCAGTTTAGTTCAATAGGTCATCAAGATGCGCAAGTCGTCATACAGCGTCAAGGTTCCGTTTCGAATGCAATACTCTCCGGAAGTTTCTGGTCAAGGATTTACCTTTACGAGATTGCTTCAATCACACATGAGTTGTGTTCAGCTGGTGTAAAATTTTCGGCCGTTCAAACGTAATTTGTGGCGAGTAGCTTGAACAGTCTTTAACCAATGTGTCCATTTTTCGACGCGAATCAACTAATCCTTGATGCTGCGCATACTTATCGTCCATTCAGGCTTGTCTTATTGCTACAGGTTGGTCTGTTTTTTTGTCGTCCTAGTCGTAACTCGATTTAATCAATTCGAAGCTATTACTCCCTTGTCTACACTGACACAGCCATCATAACCACAGTGCCTTCTTTGCGGGGAAAGTTAAACTTGTTTCTTGCTGATATTACAAATGTTCCATTCAGGAGTTTTACTTTTCCCGTGATCAACCAAGTTCAGTTAGTACACTGTTTTGTCAACCTCTTCAAATTAATACTTATAGACTGCAACCATGTTTCTCAGATTCATAATGACCCAATGGATTTGAAACAATCATTGCGATTGCAAGAAAGAGCCTAAAGTTTAGCTTTCATTCATCCTTAGAATTTATTAGGGAATTTTAAGGCTAAATCACATTCATTACAACTCACTTCCCCCCATATAGCAGACTGTTCCAGTGTAGCCTTTTGAGTTGTTTTCTCTTATGATTTCTTAGTTCACATTTAATTCCAGTCACTTTTACTATCATTTTTGGTTTTGCGGGAAAACGTGAACCTTCGGTTGTTCTCTGCCATCTTCGAACGTTCGATATTCATTCGATATTCAATTGACTTTGTACTGAGTAGTGATTGGGCAAGCTCCATTCATGAATCACTTCTTCTATCTCTCGTATGAAACAATCTTGATCAAGCCTATGCTTATATGCAGTAACTAAGAAAATTGTGTTGTTGACTTGGAGGAATCATGTTGATCGCCTCTGTGTTGGAACAATGTTCATGGGCTCTAGTAACAGCAGTTTAAGTTACTCTATGACATATGTGGTCGTCATTAAGAGACCACAAGTGACAATAAATCTCTTGTGAAGCACGTGCGGAACCCTTCATTCTGACGCAATCGAAATTGGGAAATTCGAATAGCCCTAGAATTCGTATTTGAATTGAGACCTCTCACGCAAACAATAAAAAGACCTCGTACTTGACGCAGTAAGCAGTCCTTACTTGTGAGTCGAGAAGCCGCATTAAAGAAATCCTAGTCTATCATTGGCTGATCATACTGGCACCTGCAAAGTCAAACTGCGTGCTAAATGGTGTAATGTAGAGCAGAGAACTTGGCAACCAACGGGGAGTGTAACAGTGAGGCTTCTCATCCAGTGCTGATGTGTCCTAACGCGACATTTGGATTGGTCCCTTGTCAAATGTTCTATTGTGTCTGGGTTTAGATAAGCGGTGAATCGAGTAGATTTTCACCACAACCTTCCCTCTTTTGATAAACCTCTGCATTCGTTTGCCAATCGTGATGATCTTCTCAGCTCACAGAACTTTTTCGGTGCAGGAAATTCTGCTTCATCTACTACTTTGTTTCGTATTTCTTCTCGATTTTGGTGACCTTAATCTTCGACGCTTTCTCTACACCTTTTTCCGAAATGAAATTCGGAGCAGTAGGTTAGCAGAACAGATTTGATATTTTAAAAATTCCGGGTCACCTCGCATCTCCAGTCTTGATGGCTCTACTTTCTTTCCTTCTTAACTTTGTGAACACTGGAATATCAGTTTGCGTTAATGAGCTTGATAATCTTCTTTCGGACCATTCTTGTAATTGGCATTTAGGGAAACAGCACAGTTAGGTTGTCTCAAATCTTTTAATTTCACGATGGCTGAACCTCTTGACATCAAGAATCGTACTGGAATCAACTCATTATGTTGTATAAAATGCATCTTCGTTTATCGGTGGTATATTGTGTATATTGAGGAAAGAACGGCAAGTCTTAATGCCAGGAAGATGAGGGACAAGAACTATCGATTGGAACAGTGTCTACGCATTATGAGGGACGTGTCATCAAGGCAAATAACAACGTACTGCTACCCAATGTGTGTGAATGCACGTCAGCCGCGCAAATGAGTGTACGCGTTCGTTGTCTTACGTTTTAACATAAACTCTATGGGATTTTATGCAGTAGACAATTCAGAGGCCAGGCCTCTTTTGAGGTCACAACAATTGGTGCATTGACGATTTTGAAGATGAAGACACCCTGGATGTAGCCGTTTGAATAAGGCGATGTTCGGACGTTTCTGGAGGACTTAAAGGACCTGGCTGAATTGGTCGGAGTCAAGGCCGATCGTGGAAAACTATCTGCCTTGTGGACGCTGGAGTAGGGCTGGGCGAAGGCGGTGCTGGACGCAGCGCAAAGAGACCCTGTGAAGTTGGAATAGGCAGCTGCGAAGGAAGCGCTGGTAGCTGCGGTTGACAGTCCGGCAAACCGCCAAGAGGTCATGCAGCGGTTCAAGGCAGCCAGGCTGGGACAAGGAATGGATCTATCTGTACTCGCCGCCACTCTGCAAGGTCATTTGTTGGCGGAGCAGTTCATGGAAGGTCTACTGGTAGCGGTTCACGACAAAGTTCGTATTGCCAAATATCGCCCGGAGAATGGACCTTAATGAGCTTGCAAAGGTGATACGTGGGTTGGGAATTATGGCCGCATCTTAGGTGGATACGAACGACAATACGGACAAAAAGATACTAGAAGAAATGCAGAAAGTAATGGAGCAACTGTCAGCGGATGTAGCTGTCTTGAGAATAGCACCACAGAGGAACAATCGACTAGGAAGCTGATCCAGCTGTGGTGAACAAGGACATTGGAAGAAGAGGTGCTCAACCGGACGGTTTATGATGTGTAAAAATAGTGTTTCGTTACTTCTCTTTTTGTCGGGTGGGTCAACGAGCAATGTGAGCGATTAAGACAGAAGCCGTACATACGTGGGTTGAAGTTGATGGGGAGATAAAACGGTGTTTGGTCGATACGGGATTGGCTCTTCCGTTGATTGCTCGTGCAGGGAAGCAAGGCGTAGGACCAGTAGTTTTGATGATTAGGATAGTTGAGGGTCACATCCTACTAGCTGATGATATGAAGCAATGCGGGGAGCGTATTGGCAGCCATATCATAAGGCACCATTTCATTGTGTTCCCAGAAATTAGGCAAACGATCTCTGGAGCCGATTTCCCCGTTATAACAGATGCTGTGACTGACCTGAAGCTCAAAAAGCTGTCAACCAAGTATGGACCCCTGACAATCACAGGATAGCGTCAACTAACTACGCACGGCCAAAACCCTCATTTGCGCAGTCCCCTTGCTCCAGTCTGTGGTTGAGAAATATACGGAAGTATTCACGACCGAAGATGATCCATACGGATTCTGCAGCTGGATTGCATAAGAAATACCAACAACTGGTGCATTCCGACCTCACGGACCCTGTAGAATAACGGCTCATTTGGAGTAGGAATTGAAAAGGTAAATACAGAACATGCTAGATGAAGATGTCATCAAAGAAGCCAAAGGTCCGTACAATTCGTCCATTCCTCTGGTGAAGAAGTCCAACAGAAAATACCGCTCTTGTGTGGATTTTAGACGGCTGAATGGGGTAACACAAAACACAGTTGTACCAATACTGTCAGTTGCTGATATTTTTGATAAGCTGCAACAGGCAGAGTTGTTCACAGTGTTCGACTTGCGCTCCGAATACTGGCAAGTACCAATCAAATCCACGGATCGTGAGAAAACCGCATTTACGATAAGCGAAAAACAATACCAATTCAAGCGCATGCCGTTTGACTTACCCTGGACACCATTAACACTTTGAAGCCCGATGGTTCAGTTGGTAAATCGAGTGGATAATGTGACGGTGTATGGAGATGATAATTTGATATATGGTAACATGGAATTCGAACATGGTACTCACATAGATGCTGTCTTGAAACGAATTAAGAACTCAGGACTCCGGATTAATGCCGGTAAGTCGCAACACGGACGACCATCGGTGGTGTTATTGGGACACAAGATGGGTCTTGATGAAACCAGGCCCCTGCCAGAGAAAATATTGACAGTAAAAGAGGCCGTGGCTCCAAATTCCAAACAGGTTACTACAGTCGGTTTGTTAAAAGTGTACACCCCGTTACATCACCATTGTACGAACTCATTCGAAAAGATAAGCAATTCGAATGGACCGACGACGCCCAGAGGGCGTTCCTGCGAGTGCATCAAATAATGAACGAGCAACAACTGACGCCGAAGCTTCAGAATACAAAGGGAACGTTCATCGTAGCAGCAGATGTTAACTATTGCTATTAACGTTCTGCATTACTGCCCACTTTTGCCGATAGCTTATTTCATGGAGCTACTTATCAGTATCTCAAACGTTCCCTCAAAGCATGCTGTGTTACGGTTACTTTTGTCTAGTTGCAAGTAGCATAACTATGCGATTTCGTTTCTAAACGAACAGTTCGTTCAACGTTGGTTTACTGTTTCTATTACTTAACAAACGGTCACACAATCAACCAATTCGACGGCAAACACCCGGAAGGAGCCAGCGCCATCGAATACTAAGCATCACTTGATGACGCAACATGTGAGTGACTCATCCAAATCATTTCGTGTTCTGCTCTCGACTCGAAACAAGCGTTGGCTACGATATGCCAAGGCCACTGCGATCAGACAGAGTCACCCCATTTTTGTGTACAAAAAGAACTGTTTGTGACGTTGATGTTGCCATGGTAGCAACTGGACTGGTTTTGAACTTTGACCTTTCGTGATTGTCTTTTGGTTCGGAATTTTGTACATTTTAACTCGTCCACAGTAAATACCAGTAGAGTTGCAGCGAAATCTGCTCCAGCATAAGTCGTGTAATATTTGTTCTATTCGAAGTTTTTATTAATAGTCATTTTGTTTTACCTTCCGGATATTTATTGTGTGAACCATTTTTGTCGTTGCCTCCTTTGATCTGCTCCGATAACTTTCTTGCTTTTTCTCACTCATTTTCTTATCGATTTCCAGCTGTAACTTTGCTCCAAAGATGTAGCTGAGTGCTACAACACGGCCATCTTACTGGACGTGTCCATTGCCATTCGTGGTTCATTTTTTCCAGGCTCATGGCTCTCGTCTTTTCTCAACTACACTAATGCGCGGATGCACATGCTTTCACACTCGTGTCAGTTAGTCAGACACGCAGTCACCTTCTGCCGAATTTATGTAGTGTAGACGATAATATTGTGTACACAGCTGAATGACGGTCTCTGACGGTGAATTGCGTGTCTCTTCAATTAGGTCCGTTAACATATGTGGAGTACAAAGGGCAATCGTCAGTGTTGTTTATTGTCATTATTGCTCAACCTATGCACATATATCTCGTGTGTTTATTCAAAGAAGTCAAATGATGAAGCAAATGATTTATCCCAATTTTCGCATTGTCGATCAACTCACGTCTGAATTTATCTAGATCTTGTTCCCAAAGTTAGCAAAGTTTGAAAATCATTCCACCTGGGTAATTTACTCTTGATAGGAAGCATATTAGAAGGAAAGCCCTGGGTGTTATGAAGATTGCAAAGAAAATTACTTCTAATGACGACGTATCTGTTATTTGCCACTCAACAGAATGATAGTAGATTAATAAAACGGGTTTATTGCAACAACATAGAGCAGGCACAGAACAATCAACACAACGTAAGGTAGTACGCACTGTGTGAACAAGAGGAGTGTGAACGATTAGTTCCGACGATCGATAAGGTGGCCAATAGATATTGAGTGATAGACACGCACACGACGCGTGTAGAACAGTGGATGACGCATCACGCGTACGTATCGGTCATACTCTGATGGGTCTCATGATAATCATGCGCTGCTTCATTTCGTAACTCGGAGTTACATCTATCCTTAGCTCAAATGTGGTAAGAATAAACACTCCCATCATATTACTCGTGAGTAACCAGATGAAGGCATGTATCGAGGCGAGAAAGTAATCGTGGGAAATACAAGACAGAACACTGAAGCGCATTCCAACGAGAAATGGTGTTTCCAATACAAAAACCTGTCATTGGCACCTGTGGCGCTTCGAGATTGCAAGTGAGTGTTTGTGTCCCTTTTTTGCTGATACATATTCCACCTGCATCCATTTCTCCAATACGCACACCATGTGCTGTCCGCATTCTTGGCTCACAACAGTTAGTGTCGTGACCAAGAGTGTGGATGAAAATTCCCCGGCCGCAGCCGTTCGACTATAAGGACGTTGGGAACTTCTTGGAGGACGTTGCTCACGCAGCCGCAATCTAGAGCGGCTGACCGAAGCAGGCAGACCTGGGGAGCGTCCTTAGGCGTAGAATGAATGGAATGTACAGGGGCCGCATAAGGCTGGAATGCTCCATTGCGAAGATAACACTGACACTGGGTTAAGTAGCCTTGCAAATTTTCAGCACACAGTGGTTAGTTAAACAGCGTCTGGCTTAGCTATGGATATGATGCTATCGTTTACTTATGTCACATAGGAACAGTGGTGTAAAAAGCCTTACGAGAACTGACGACGGATTAAAAAACGCATGCTATCCGATCAGTTGCCACCAGCAGCCCGGGAATATAGCAAGACTGCTCTCACGGCAAGCGTGATGACGTTGGTAGAGTTGCCTGACGCAGTCCGTCAGATTCTGGCCAAAACCGCCCCGACGACCAACGGGTTAAAATCAAATAAACCAGGTTAGGGCGACGAATATTGTGTCGTAATTAAAAAAAGACTGACTCATGAAGTGGCGGCTTTCAAGATGAGAAGGATGGAGGGAAAACCCTATCGACGTGTGTTACAGGTGCAGATAAAACGGTATTTAAATAAATGCGTTCCTCAGTCTTTTTTTGTTTCCGAAAAGAAATCCAGTACCGTGTGCGATTAGTAAAACGGTAGCTCAGGCCACAGTTGGAATCAGTGGGAACTCGGACTTTTGTTCGACTAACACATGGGTAGCAGTTTCCTTGGCTAGGCCAGGGCCAGCGGAATTCGTTCGTACATGTGCATTGATTTGTTCAAGCAGTGGGTGGATTGAATCTCAGAGTTACTGGCCCGGCAGAGTGCAATGCTCAACTCGGTGGTTATGTAGTTAAATAGCCGTTGGTCATTTCTCTTGACTTGAATCCGAGTGAAGTGGGGACCGATTTTCGGGAGCTGGCTGAATCCGTGATATGCTCGTAACTAAGCATGGAGTGGCGCCGCTAAGGAGAAAACGCAAACCATAGCTCGGATAAATTCATGAGAACGAGCCTAAATCGGCTTTACCATGTAATAGTCCGTTACTGAATGAAGTGATATACAAATTCATAAAAGTTATCCCTAAAATATGTGGCTGGATTAAACGTGAAATCCCCACCGAGCCAAGACGATTTCAACCATTCGGTTCCAGAAGAATTTCAGTGCACCTAGAGCAGCAATATGACCGGCGATGACTGTCAGGTAAGAAGCCTAGTGAGAAATTTCGAATACTGCGTCCACCTCAGACGACTCGACAGGACTACGGTTTGTAATGTCGTGGTCGTATCAGCAGTTTCAGAAATCTTCAATGAATTGAAGGACTCCATCAAATTCACGAAGTTGGACTTTTTATCAGGGTATTATCTGGTGCTAAGCAGCAGTCCGATTGAGGTAAATCAGCTTTCACTGTTAGTGAAAAATAATATTGGTTGAAATATGTCATTTGGACTGTCGGGTGCTTCTTTTACATTCAGACGAATGGTGCCCAAAATATTAGAAGAATTAGACTATATTGTTACCTACAGTTCCAATGAGACAGAGTATTTGATGTATGTCTCAACCGTGTTGCAGTAGATTGCACAAGCCGGTCTACTAGTAGTCCAAAGTCACAACTGACGAAACAAACGATGGTATCACCGGTTACAAAGCGATATCAGACCACTGTCTGATAAAATAAAATGATCATTGAATCTGCTCCGGTACGAGCATCGAAGTGGACGCTGTGACAGTTTATTCGTTGCGTTGGTTTCTATAGCTACTTTATAAAAATCTCCAATGACCCCGCGAGACCCTTATGCGGATTGCCGAAGAAGGATTGTCAGTTACAATGGTCAGAAGAAGCTAAGCCGGCTTTTTTTTAAAAATCCATTGATTGACAAAAAGATTACTGACCCAGAAATTGGTATTGATTGAACAGAGCCTCATTATCGCTACAGAAGTAAGTGACGTAGGACTCGAAGCCGTTCTGAGATATGAAAGCGGTGTTGTTGAATATGGTAGTCGGATATCGACGGAAAACGGGTCTATGGCGATCATGTGGACCATGAAAAAATGAAGGCCATACTTGCCGGATCGAAGTTCATCTTTACAGCCCGACCACAGACACTAAGGGCAGAGTAAATCAGCGAAAAACCCTTGAGACAACTAGTCACGAAGACAACCTCCGGAAAGCAGAAAACATCCGAAGTGATGGCTCTTAGATAGCACTGGCCAGATTTGTGGTCGAATAATGCCGGAATTTTATCACACTAACACACGTACAGATAATACCAGCTGAGTTACAAATAACAATTGTGTCGGAACGCTATCAGCTGGCTCATACGGGATGCCATCAAATTTATGAACTGCTGCAGCACAGGGTTTACTGGAGAGAAAATGAAAATCATTTGAGCAATTGTGTACTGGCCTGCCAACAATGCCAGCCGACCTATTCTGCTACCTTGAAGTGGTGGTCAGGCTTGTGCACTGTATCCAGTCAGACAGCTATGCCGATTAGGACTTCGGTCCCACCAAGTGCAGCCTTGTTAGACAAACCAAAGGGAAGCAGACGGACGGAAAGCAGATGCACTCACTAGATCGTATGTCACATTACTTATTGTACAGGAGTGTTTAGGTTGTAAGGTACGATCCTATGAGCATACAGCAGAACTATTCTACAGGTTGCACTGCTGTCTTCCGAATAAGAAAGGAGGAAGTCAGAACAAGTATCCTTAAACACAGAGAATTTCCATCTCTCGATAGGTGATCGTAATCGACGACGTATTATCCAACGTGATCGAAAAACATCCGGTATCATCCAAAAGCCTGATGTAGTATTGAATACATTCACACTAATGTCTTATGCTCTGCACTCTAGGGCCGGGCAAGCACTTCACTGCCAAATTAGCCAGGTTCCTGAGTCACTGGATCCTGGTAGGGTCTTCCAAGAAAACCCTGTATCCTGTTGTCTCGCAGGTCACACTTTAAAGTAGAAAACCCAGGATGGGGTCCCTCAAGTCAAACCCTTTCAGCGACATAAACGACCGGTAAGTATCAGAAGTGATCGTTCCCCCGACAGTGACATTATTCACCATCATACTGTCTCCTATTTTGCTTTCCAGGACTTCTATCTTCTGTGTGCAGTCGGGTGATAATTGTTTTCTAAGGCCGACAAAACCAGTAAATATTGGGCCCTAAATGTCCACGCTGTCCAGAAAGTTGACCAGCAAGCCGTTCTGGCAGACGCCCCCTCAAGCCTGGAATTTAACGTGCGATGTGTGTCAGCAACGCGAGTCCAGGACTCCCGCATCGCTATCCAATTCAGCTCACTTCTATATAACTGTCGATCCAAGCGCTTCTCATTCAGGGTTTCTGGTGACGCCGAAGCCGAATATTGTGGTCAAGTTGGAGTGGGAATTACACTGAGTTCTAGAGCAGAGCAATGTTTGCTCGATTGAATCCCACTGAACAGCTGCTTAGATACTGATTCAATAAACCCGTTAAATTCTGTCAACATCAATCAGAAGTGCGTTGTATATACGTTGTGTCAGCGTGTAGCTCTAACGGACAGCTGTTTGGATGCTACCACAGATACGATCTGCGACGTCCTCGTTGACCTTTCGAAGAAGACTAAACACTCATGCATCATAATACTAGCAGACGATTTTAATGTTCAACGTGATGGTCTTTCTCCAGGTATGAGGCGCTTGAGAGGTGTACTTAGCGTCCTGACACAATGCACTGGCAAGGACGGAATACTGATGCAACTGTACGCATCTCACGGTACTTATATCTTTATATTTCAATACAGGGAACACTGTGTTACATGGAGACCACCCTGTGCCTCTCAGCAATAGACACAACTCGACCACAGCAGTCAGTGGCACCATTCTATTAAAGACTGTCGGGCATTTTGGAGCAATCACCTGTGAGTACCCGTTTTGTTTTGTCATTTGCCCGGGGGACATACGTTCGTAAATCCAACATACCTAACTGACATTCGAGCGAGGAGAGCGTAATAAACGCTTATCAGGATGCGTTGGGGAACAAGTTGCCTCGTTCGAGTCAGGCGATGGCTCCTAACACTCGAAACAAATCGCAGTGGCTATGAAAACATGCCGTGAAGAGGTATGTTCCGACTAAGTTGTTCAGTTTTGACAGAACTGGATTTCCGTCACGTTGATAAACTTCGTGAATGAACGTCGCTCGATCCCACCTGGTTCTGAGTTTGGTGACCATCGTCAAGAACGTAAATGCAAGCTGACAAATACTTGCGCAAGGACCATAAGCACCACTTATTCAAAAGAGGTGGACAGAGTCTTTTTATCTTGGAATAGCAGAAGGTTTTTTTCTCTGATCCGTGGCTGTACTGGTCGTTAATTTCGTGTGAGACCACTTGCGAAAAATAAGGTTCATTTATCAACAGTCAATCGCATCAACTTGACGGATGGGCTGAACATTTTTAAGAACAGTTCAGCTGGTCTCAACCAGATCATGTGGCTGACGGAGCCCGAATGGTCAGTTATTACGTTCTATACTGTCCTC